>JAANSO010002556.1:0-13217 GCA_036507315.1 Lepidocyrtus fimetarius
CCATTAACCATCGGTAGATCCTGTTCCTTTGGTTTATTTTCAGCAACAGTTATTGTAGTGGGCTTGGGAAACAAGCTGTAGTTTTCAATAATGGATTTAAATAAGGACAGGCGGGCTTCTGGTTTTTTCTTGTCTCTTTTTGGAGCGTAGCAAAAATGCGTGAATGTAAATATTACGTTAGAATATGACTCATCTGTTATTCTGTGACGAAAAGTGTCCAGACCTCGGAGCATTTTTACAAAAACAGAGCTTTCACCGTTTACTCGGTTGTCATTGAACTTGTGGAGAATTAAAACAATATTCGGAATTCGGTTTTTAAGTTCTTCATGGTTTGCCAAGTACATATCCAAAGTCGCTAAAAACTTTGCGTCTTCGTATAAGCCTCCAGTATCTCCTAATCCGGGTGTGTCAATAATGCGCAGTTGTGTGTTTTGAATGCCGAGGTCATCCAACGGGACCGAAATACGATATTCGCTTGAAAAATCATAAAATTGATTGTAAATTAACTTACTAATCGTAAGAGCCATCTCTTCATCATAAACTTTATGGTAGAATCTTGGGTAAATAATTGGTAGAAAATAAAGATAATTTTATTTGAAGTAAATTTAACTTACTTAATTTCTTTCGTTGTGGATGCTCCCCATCCTACTTTGGTTATATTAGGGTTATCAAAAAGCATGTTTATCTAAAAAAGAAACGTGCTTCTGTCAATTTATACAGAAATTTTAATTATTATGATAAACTGTTAGGCATGCAACCTATGCAAGCAATACACTTGTAGCTCTAGCTAATCTTTCCAGTCATAAATGGTGTAGCGATAAAACATGAAAACATCTTGCCGTCCTTTGGTTCATTAAAGTTTTATAAAAAAAATTTTAATAACTTTGTTAAATTTTGATTTATATGAATCATTTTAAATGTGGTGCGACTTTGATACAGACTGCCGGACGCCCAAAAACGTAATTCACACCAACAAAAACATGCATAGTTGAATTTTAACTACAAATATTACTAACTTTCACCAACTACATTTAGACATGCAATGTTGTAAAGTTAATTTTATTATTTAGATAGATAAAAGCTTACAGTGTGACTTTTTCCCGATCCGGTACTACCCAAAACGAGAATATAAGCATTTCTAGAGCTCCGTCTACCCTGAAGTGAAGACAACGCTGCTCGCAAACCAGGATGGCTGTTTATTGTTTGGTTTGAAAGCAATTCTAAAACTCCGTCCAGAGTCCCTGGAATGTCTATCAATTGCGGATCTACAACGAGTTATGTACATATTTTTTAAACGAAACGAAAAGGCAAAATGAGATGGCTAAATCTCAAGGGTTTAGTAATTTCGATGTAGCATGCGAGCAAAATCTAACAACTGAGAGTATAATTGGAGATTCTAAATCTCAATATGCCCCAGCGCTCGGAAAAAAGTAGTTCTTGCTCTCGAACTACTATTTTCTTTATTTTTCAAGTTATTATCAGTTTCTTTTAATGAACTTTTGTGGGTAAATTCAACCTTCTTACATCATAATGAAATAGAAAACTTATTTAAATAAATCTTTAAATAATTTTGCTACTTACAATTCTTAGGTCTAGGTGGTTTTTTCCTTGGTTCCCATAGGCTATCATTGCAGAAGCATTGAAACGAGCCGACTACTCCATTAAATGACTATAGAGCAATGCAAAATGTTCAATATATTTACTAAAACAGCTAAATTTTTAATAAGTTAAATTAATCTAGTTTTTTTCAAAACTAACTTACGGGTATAATTTCGTCGGCAATAACTTGCTCCTCCCCTTTGTACTCTTCTTCCGAGTAGAGTGTGATTGTGCAACCTTTTCTGATTCGAAATGCTTTAATACGTTCTCTAAATTCCAGAGAAAATTCCGGATTTGAGCCGGTCATATCCGTATAAAAACTGTCGCATATGGTACAGCTTCCGTCTAAATAGCCTCGGGCGCAGGATGCCTTTTTCATAAAGATGTCTTCACATTTGCATTCTTTATCACATCTGCAACTTGCAGAAACTGTGTTTGTAAAATCTAAACCTTCGTCGTCCTTGTTAAAGCTCTGGGGGTAGGAACCCGATTTTAAATTAATACAGGTTCCTTCAAAATAGCTGTCATTGCAAACATTTAAACTACAGCTGGGTGCAACTTTCAGGGATCCTGTGGTGTTCCAACCCAAGTTAGATGTTGTGTAGGCAATTCCCTCTTCCGCTAAATTTATCGTCTGTCCTTTGTCTCTTAATCTGAAATGATTTCCTTGGAAATTTGGATCTGAATACAATTTAGCGCATGGCTTATCTATAAAAAGGGACTTTGTTCTTGGAACAAACCAGAAACCGATAAAAATGGCAAGTCCCAGCCAGGCTAAATCTTTTTTGGCAATTATACTTGCCATGACTATTTTGCCTGTAGTTGCGAATGTTTTCGTCTCCCTTGATGAGCTGACACTGGTAATCTGGCTACCCACTTTAAACGATTTTATATTGCAAAATTCAGTAAAGTAAATTTTAAAAGGACAGCATAAAACACGAGGTCATTCACATGGGATGAACATGATACAGCACTATATTATCTAACGAGCAAGTCCTAATAATAAAAGTATCATCAGTCGAATAAGGTCAAATATTGGATAAAAGTTTTTTCCAAGAAACCTTTTAATCTTTTTATTTTTCAACCCGTATCAGTTCTTTTTCATTTCAACTTAAAAAATGTCTTAAAATTTTTCCCTGTTAGTAGCCAAATAATCAAAAATACTAATAGCAGCAAGTTTGCTTAGGCAATAGTGAAAAATCCATTATTTGCCTAATTTTTGCAAACAATATCCCAACGTATTTAAAACGCTGGAAAATACACAAAAACCAACAGATAAACAGCAAATTTAAAAAAATAAATTATTACACGAAAAAAACATTTTTATACATAGGCCTAGCTATTTGACGCTATTCCTGGAAAAATATGATCATGCTTTATGATAACTTTATGAGTAAGTTATTCACCGTCTAGTCTGTAACTTGACTTGAACTTGCATGTCATTGATTGATTAAAAAATTATGAAAACCACTTTCCATAATTAACTATACGGCCTTTTTTATTTAGTTTTTATCAAATTATTCACCGTCTAGTCTGTAACTTGACTTGAACTTGCATGTCATTGATTGATTAAAAAATTATGAAAACCACTTTCCATAATTAACTATACGGCCTTTTTATTTAGTTTTTATCAATTAGCATTGCAAGTTTGACCTATGCAATGACTTTGATTAAAACTCATTAACACTCATGTGATGACAACTACGGTATTTTTCAATTCAGATAGATTTTTCAAAGTACGGATAATAATTTGCAATTCAATTTAATATTTTTTGGATGTAAAGTTTTTCTTTTCGTTATAAAAGGATAATTGTGATTAATTAATTCATGATTAATTTATAAAGTTATCTAAAGAGGTTTAAATTAATTTTAAGAACAAATTCCATGGAAAGAAAGAGACAGGACCATTAGCTGAATTGATATATAGCATAATGTAAATAATCAAAGCATATTCTTGAACAAAAATAAAGCCTGAAGTCTAACAACAAACAAACAAGTCACCTTGACTTTCCTTTCAAAATAATAGCTAGTTAAAATTAGTATGGCATTGAATTGTAAATACTAACAAGAATGTAAGTCGAAGAAAGTTTTAATTTCTTAAACAAAACAGCGTTATCAAAAGCCAAAACTGATCGAATGGCAGCCTCATCATCAATCTAATTTTAATTGGAGTGAGAGTTAAAATTGCCTTTTCATTAGAAATAGTTTCGACTTTGGGACAAGGTTCTTTCGTTGGTTTGACCTGTGGACGAAAACAAAGCCCTCTCATAGAATGTTGTATGTCATATTGACACAAAGGCATTCATTTGACTAACCATATATACCTTCTTCTTCGCCACCAAACCACATACACCACATAACCACAGAAATTTTCGCATACTACCAACTTTTTCTTTGCTTTAAGATGTCACATGCAGCCTTTTTACAAAGAAAAACGGAGAAAGAATGTCTTGTGTTTCTATGCACATGTAAAAAATGCCTATCCATAGAAAAACAGACTTTGTCTGCTACTTCTCTAATAAAACAACACGAAAAAATAAACGAGGATTTTTGCAGATGGAATTCATTATCATTATCAGAAAATTACATAATTAGGTAATAAATTAGCAGGTAGAATTATTTTTATGCAACGAATAGATTAAGTATGAAAACCATTCTTTTTATTACAGGTTTGCACTTTTTAGAAACCATAATGCATTACATTTGCATGTGGTATTTTTAAGTTAATTACCCTTAAGATTTAAATTATATATTTTAATAACTCTGATAATGCATAAATATCTTTGAATCCTACGAGAGAGCATTTTAACAAATAAGCAGCCCTTCAAAGCAGTTTAAAGATCTTATTGAAAAACGTGGCTACAAAATCTTAATTACAATTTACTTGATGTAGCTCAAAAGATATCTCTGGAAATGGTTTGCACAGATACAGAATTGCAATTTATAATCAGATATAAATATAACATTTAATAATTTTGCTCAATATTTTTATATTTAAACTAAAAGCTTATTTAAGAGCTAAAACGTAGTGTTTACGGATTAAGTTTTGTTATTCCTTTGAAACTAATTAAAATATTGAAGATTTATAGCAAGTAAGAAAACTTGGTTTGCCTAACAGCGTTTATTTTACAATATTTTTTGACTAGTCAGGTTAATAACGAAATAAAACATTTACTGGAGGGATTGAATTTGTGTCATTAAACTATACAGCAGTACATTTATTTATTTTCATTTGGTAAGTTAGTTAAAGTTAAGATTTTTAAATAATTTTGATTATATAAAACACATAAAACATATAATAAACCTTATTTTCGTCCCACAGAAAAACTAAAAACAACCCACCTATTGCAATACATTTTTAAGGGGGTTTATGACAAAGTTTTGATTACAGAAAATCAAATTTTAATTATAATTTTTCTTGTAGATAGCTATATGAGCATTTTATGTCTAATTGTTGAATCACTTTGTGGCATTGAACTACATATTTTATTATTTTTCAAAGCAAGTCATTATTAAAAGAATTATAGCCGGTTTAATTTCTTCTTGTCACTTTTTAAAAAGGTTTTTAACTGTCAATGAATACATTTCCATTTGCAATTATTATTTCTTGCAATAAAATATAATATAAAAGCTATTCTAATTAAAATATTACATTCGAAGCAGTGTATGTCTTAATGTTTACAATTTAGAGTTTTACAAAATGTTAGGTTATTTTGGGTTTTAAAATGTTCATTTGTTTTTAAACGCGTATATGAATTTGTTACATTCACCCCTTTCCATTGTATATTCCCATTTTTTAGTAATAAATAGGATGAAACTGGAAACGATTACATTTTCGTTAACAGGTTTTAAAAATCGAAGCCAAGACCAAATCAGAAAGAAACTGTAAAATCAAAAGAAAATCAGTTACTCGGACTTCTCAGAGTCAATTTCTTACAGTTACTGTATAAAATGTATAACGTAGCTTCAAATGCTTAAAAATTGCAGTACATTTTGCAGTTTTTGCTATATTAAGTACCATTTCTTAACTAATTAAATCACTGACTACGAAGTCATCCTTTTTCAGCTGCGTCTTCTTATAAAATAGGAAATATTCTCTCAAAGTTTCCATTTCCTCCATGAAACTGCTGAATAAAAAGTTCGTTTTCTCAAGGGGCTCTTCCATTGCTTGTCGGGTGGAATTTCTATATGCGAAATAAAAAAATATTTAGAAATTCGGTGATTGTGATTTGAAAGCAAATTTTATCGTGAAAAGCCTATTAAAATTAAATATTGTTTGCGCTTTTTGATATTTTACCCTCTGCTGGAACATTCCTCCCACTACTTTCACTTCAACGAAATATGATAAGTTAAAAGGAGAAGTAACTGGCCGACTTTAGTTTCCTCATTATTGTGTTGATGACCTTTTTGGATCTGTTTGTTTTGACATGAAGCATATTTTCCCTTGTGTTTCTCCATTTGGGTAAACAGGAAGTTGCCACTGACCTGCAATTATTACAAACCAAAATTTTATAACCACAATAAAACGCTATTTTTGTTACAGTAATAGCAAAAAATATGTATATTTTAAGAAGATGTTTTCGTATCAAATTTTCTAAAAGTACACTAACCTTGATGAACAATTGAATTTAATTAATTCTGCGACATTTTTGTGCCTTTAACTGAACTTATAATTTACTATTACTGGGATACATACAGGTGTAAAAATAATTCTTTTTGATTGCACTATTTTAAAAGTTTAATTTAATTTGTTCCAAACAATATTTTAAGTTATAGATTTATCAATTTAGCAAACAATTTAGCTACAGCAGTAACCCAATTAGATTAAAATCATCTGCGGCGTCTTTTGTAATATACTCAATGTTAAGCCTTCACTTGATAAGACTGCTGTGGCTTGAGAGATTTTTTCAGTAATGTTCTTTCAGTTTTTATATCCACCATACTCTACTCCTTTATGTAGAGCAGTTGCATGCACAAAGTATCTCAATGCCTTTCAATGCTTTCTTGCGAATTTTTTTACGTAGCTTTGTAGGTATAGCAAGTTATGAACTCAGCAAAGTATGCTTTCTCCTTACAAACTCACTTCATCTACTGCTGGATGGGTAATGTAACGAGACAAATTTTTTCTTACATACTTTGTCATCATTCCTCAAGCGTCAAAAACCGTGTAATAAGTACTTGTGGTAATACGCTCAAAATACCATTTTAACCATTTTAAAATTTTGAGTTTTAATTTTAAATGACATAAAAATGCAATAACTAAACTAAATTGGGTAAGATAATTAAATTGCCGGAATTTGTGTAGCAGAAAAGATAAAATATGCGAACGAATAGTTTTAAACGATTGCGTTACTTATTTCAATGTACTGTTACGTTTATTTTTCATAAAAAACGCCGTGATAATATTATAATGAGTGGAATCTTTAAAATTGAATTTCATTATTAGAAAATAAAATGAAAATTTCACAAAAAATAAGTGAATTCCTGCTTTTTTAAATAATAACAATTGTAGTATTTAGAAAATTGGCTTTATTACATAGAATTGCACATGTTTTCATCAACCACGACGCATTGCATTTGCCCACGGTATTTATAAATGTATAAAACTACTGCAAACAACAAACAATCAGTAACTAGAAAGCCAAAATGGATTTTGTAGAGTATTTAATATTTTAATGCAAAAATACGTCGTATAATTGTGGTACTTTTCTGCCTAACGATTTAAACAAACGAAACTATCTCTGAATTCATTTTTAAAAGAGTTTTAATTTTTAGCAAAATAAAAGCTATTAATTACAATTTACCCTTCAATTGTTCACCCTATCCTCTTTGTCTAGTTTAAATTGAGCAGGGAACAATCAAATAAAGACAGTTAACTCTTCTGACTAGGTTGATATTTTGCTGCTAACATTATCTAATTTTTATCTTTACTAGTTTTGCATAATTTAGAACAATTTGCATCGGTATACACAAAATTCAAGGCAATTAGTTTAAACTGCTAACGAATACATTTCTGCTGGCAGTTATTTTTTTCTTGCATTCACATCTACCTATGTAATTACAAGATTAAATGTGTTAATTAATTTTGAACATGGCAAAAATTGCAGTACATTTTGCATTTTTAGGTTATCAGTAACAAAGTATTTAATAGATACTTAATTAACTATTACAGTAATTAGCTAAATAGCAAAGTTCTATCCAGATTGTATATTTTTCGTCCAGTATTTTTTTGCGCAAGCAACACGTCACTATACCGGTAATAGAGATATTCCTCCAATTCCCTCCAGTAAACACCCAAATAAAGCAGCTTTCTCAATAAACGTTGACGTTTTTAGATGAAATATCTCTGAAAATAACAAAAATAATTTTACTTAAATATGAAACAGTAATTTTAAAGACCGAATAATGCTGGAACTTCATAGTAATTCATTGGAATATTATTTAAAATTCTTTTTTTTTTACCCTTTACGAAGTTTTCCACCCACTATTCAAACTGTAACAAAATATAATGAGCAAACAGGAAAACCTCAACTTCAGTTCCATCTTTAGCGGCGTCGGCGTTGATGATCTTTGATTCTTATTGGGTCTTCTTAATTTGACATATGCAAAGTATTCCTAGTTGGTGGTTTCTCCATTCTGATATCTTAGGAAGCAAGCACTGATCTGCAATTACTATAAACAAAATATTTATAAACATTAAAATTTATTTTTGTCACATCTATGAAGTCATTAGAATTGCAACTCAAATGTTTCATTTTTCCTATTTACCTACCTTGGTGAATTCGTTTACGGAAGTATCATTATATTACCCAGGGTTAAAAATCTAATTGACATTAGAATAAGTAACAGAAATACAACGCCTTGAATCCACTGAATAATTTTTTAACCTACATTAACATACACGTTTCAATGTATTCATTTACATTAATAATAAACATTTCAATGTCTTATATTTTAGCAAACAGCAGTTATTAATTACTATTTAATTAAAATCACCTCTTCTCCAGCAATTAATTCAAACTGTAAAGAATCATCTGTGGCTTTGATTTCAATCTACGCAATGTTAAGCCTTTCTCTGTACAAGGCTGCTGCAGTGTGCTTCTTTCAGTTCTTTCTCTACAATAGGGTGCAAGCCATGTATATCAGTTCTCAATGCTTTTATGTCATAGTTACTTTTTCATGCATTTGAAAGAAGACAGTCAAAAAGCTTGTTTTTCATGTTGTTTCTTCTCAATAACTCTCATTCCCTTTGTTTTGTAAAAATATCGAAATATTTCCTTAGGCTTTCTTTGTTGATTCTTTCTCCGAAATGATGCATTGAAATATTGTTTGGCAGAGAATTCAACCAAATTTTAATTACAGCAGAATGTAAATAATTTGTAAAATTGCGAACTTCAACAAACTAAAATTTTCTATTCTTTTTATTACTTATTATGTCTTACCGGTAAATTCCAATTATTAGTGTTCTGTAAATGAGCAATAAATTCCACATATGTTTGGAGCATTCCTTAAGAATAATTAAGAAAGTCGTATCACGACAAACAAGAAACACACACAAAGCAAAAATACATTTTAATCTTCACAAATGATCATCGGATATCTACCACAGCATCCATAGTCCCAATTATCACTTCCTGGAGCAATATGTTCAACAAAGGATTATTGAAAAAGATATTGATCATATCAGACATTTTTCTTTTAATGATACGACGAAAGTGTTTTTGTATTTATAGAAAAAACGGATGAAATTTCATCCAAAAAGTACATATTTTTGTTTACAGCTTTCGTAGGAAAAATTAATTTATAAGAAAAAAGATCAAATTCTGAGGAAAATATAACAATATGTCATTAGTTTGGGATTTTTTCTTAACCGTAAGGCTAGACAAGGAATTGATATTGTTCCATTTCTCTTAAAAGGAACGTTGTACGCCAGATTGCAATTTTTATGCAATTTTGGGGCAATATGAAAAGTGTTAACTGTAAGAATAATAAAAATGGCAAGTTAAATTTAGTTTAAAAAGAAAATTGCTTCCTCAATTAAAAAAGCAATTTAATATTTTACTTCCGTTTACGATAACTGTGAAAGCTGCTTAGCCATACCGGTATTGCCATTCCGTACTGAAAATAAAGGTTTTGATCATTTTTACAAAGAGAAAGTTTCACAACAGGTAGCTGCCTTTTTCCTGTTCCGCATCAGTGTGAAAAGTGGTTTTTCTTGTTTCTTATGTTACCCCTTCTAACTGGAAATCCTTTTGCAAATTGCCGATTGGGATTTGAGCGTTTTACTGGGAATATAACATCTCGGGAATTTCCTTCACAGGAGATTGTTGTGGAATTGCTCTAACTTGATTTAGTTTTTGATTTGACTATTTCTGGAAAAATCTCCATCTATCTCTCTAGTGAGTTGTAATCTTATGATGGATCAAATCGATTGCCTTAAATAATATGAAATTAAAACAAAAGGTCAAAGGTCATTAATATAAAATTGAAAAAGATCAGGCATTAGTATTTATTTTTAACGTCTATGAGGAATGGGTAAAGTGAGAAATAGAAGCAATTATCAATCCGGAAGTAAAACTAGTAAAAGTTTTACTATTCTATAAGTCTTGAGTTCACCCCTCCGCAATCAAATAGAGGCAGAGTCCGTTGAAATCATCATTGATCGAATTCGACTTCCTGTCTGATGGACCAGATCGTAAATAAAATCATTTAATTACAATAATGGATAACAGCAACGATAATAAAAGATAACCGTTAACTGTTTCACATAAAAATGCTTTTACCGACTTGCTTGCTTTATATCCAAATTCACTAATCATTTATTATGCAAAAATTGTCTATGGATTGCCCCTTTCACCAGACTTTAGCAGTAAACCCCAAAACCACAACTTCCTACAATTTTGAGGTTTCATTGAGCTTTCTTTGGATAAAACACAAAGAAAACAAATATTTAAAACTTTCCGCCGACACGTTGTTTAATCTTATTTAATCTTAATATTTTTATGAATGTCTGGACGATAATGAATGCCGACGTAATTTTATTTGTTACAGAAATTCTGTACGTTTTTTAATTTATGCTACTCGGTTTTTAAAATCCGAATCCGTTGTACAACTCAAGCGACTTTTAAGATTTCTTCTGGGATCTAAAAGGGATTTATCTTTTTGACAAAATTGAATATTGATCTTTCAAAGTCGTACCTTCACCCACAAAGAGAATTTTCTACTTTCCCCAGTCAATGCTCAGCCAAAAAGCTAGACTTGAAGACTTATCAACTGACCTTTGCAAAGATTACGTGGATGAAAGGGGTTTAAATATTAAACAATGCCGCATTGCTTTTATCTGCATAAGCTTTAAATTTAAAAGAAAATGTTCTGGGAGTGAGCTTGGGTAATTTAATATTCTTTCGGCGTAGTTTTTATTACGTATTTTATTCCTTCTGAAATATTAAGTGTTTTGTACGCGTCGTAAATTGCCAACTCGTACGACTTCGTAATCAAATTAGCTTTTTTATTTCCACACTTACAAATTTAATGACAAAAAGTATTTCGGCGCGTAATTGTACACGTTGCCAGGATCGTGCAATTATCAATTAATTAGATAATGATCAAGTTTCGAAAAAAGTGCGTAGGAAACTAAATGATTCATCTACGTCTGAAATTTTTGTGAAAGTTGAAACCGGTAAGCCATTGTCCGAGATCCATTGGAGAAAGCTGTTTTTTATTTAATATTATCCAGAGGCGTTTTACTTTAGAAAAATATGTTTTTGGATGATTTTGTGCAAAAATGCCAAAAATGGTAAAAAATTGGATGCAAAATGTTTATTTAAAAGGCAAAGAAAATATTTAATATTAAGTAATTTGTACAAAGGTGGAATTGCTATTTTTACTACGGAATTAGACAATTTTTAGTATACATTCAGTTATTAATTCTACCTTAATTAATTAAAAATGGCGCTTTAATGCCTCAAAATTAGTAAATGTTTGACTTTTTACTACAAAACTGAAAATACTTTTATAAGAGAAAAAGGATTAATTCTATATTGCTGCCACATGTAATATAATTTATTGTAACATGATTGCATAGATAAAGAAAGAAGGAGAAAGCTAGTTAAAACACATATCCTCCACATCATCACCCTATTTTTTTCAGAAGCAGGACACAGCGTTGAAAAAGCACTTGAGATACTTCCGGTTTCTTCCATCCTTTTGACCTTCTCTTTTGATTCCGTCTTGAAACTAAAATTAAGCGCTTCTTATTTAGCAAAAAATAACAGAAACTAAATGTAAGTCGAAATTGCAACTTACCGAGTTGGAATTTAAGTACAATGCTGATGGTTGAATATTTTGTTCCTGTGAAGTTGAATAGTATTTTTATAGAAAAAATTAACTAATTTTAATTACTTTGGTAACTAAATTGCAAGCATTGTAAAATTATCAAAAGCCAAAATTTATGGTGGACGACGTTGAATTAATTTTTAATAGGAAATAGATATTCTAGGCAGAACATCTTTCTTTTTTACGAGCTTTCCTCCTACACACGCCCACACATTTAAGCAAAAAAGAGGTTTGTTATCTACAACAGGGGCGATTTTATCTACGTCTGTTCGTCAAAATTAGATAAAGGAGGAGGATTTTCGCAAATTCATGTTTTGGGAATTGCTCGACCGTTAAAGCAACAAAAGGAAATGTTAAAATATTTAAAATCTTTAACTGACCTTGTTTAACGATTCCAGTTGACTTTCGTACATGTTGTGGCTCCGTGGACTGGAAGGGTAGAAGGGTGCCAGTAATATTTTGCTTATTCCAAGTGCTGTCCTTTTCGGCATGTGGTACATCTTAAAAATGCAAAGAAACGATGAAAAAACAAGGCAGAGACAGTTTTGCAGTTGTATGAAGGGCGGCTTGCTACAACTTGTTGAATTTTGAAAGGGTGGGGTCATGTGAAACAAAACTCCAAACCGGAAGCCATTAAAGGATTTTTCAACATATGTTTAAAACTTAAAAGCTATCACCTTACCATATTAGAATCCGTATCGTAAGACGTCAATCCATTTTCTTCATCCAGATCAATTTCTCGTTTAACAATCGAGCCGGCTTTTGAAAGGATATCAAGTGGCAATTGCTGTGTGGGCTTTGGCGTGCTATCACTCGAAGGTAATGACGTTGGCTTAGAATGCTTTATAGCAAACCCGTTTACAAGTCCGAGTAAAGGGATAAAAATAAACAGACTTGTTACAAAATTCCACAACCCAACCATTTTTAATTTATCTTGGGACTTCAATTTTAGTTGTAATTTCTAAAACATAATAATACTCTTTAGTGGAAGGTAAGTTCTACAAATTTCAATTATTTTCCCACTTGGGTTTTTCTAAGGGGACTAGTGAGAAATAATTTTAGCACTTTGTGGACCAGTGGAGAAAGCTCAAAGGGAGAAAGTGAAGTGCGGAGATGAAAGAGGCTGATCGGTACTCACACTCCAGAATCTGCTAAAATGGGATAATGCGGTGAAGCCCTGTTGTTTCCTATTCCCCAGTCTTCCTCAACAACCCACAGTAACTGTTGCGCTTTCAACGGCTTTCCAGTTTATAAATGGCTAAAGCCTTTTTAATCTTTGTATG
>JAANSO010002557.1:0-13217 GCA_036507315.1 Lepidocyrtus fimetarius
ACAAATGAGGAATGGAATATTCCCTGTAAGCTACTACAAAGTTTCCAAATGAGCAGTGCTCCGATTTCAAACAGCAGTCCTGTGTTACAATCTTATTCACAAAACCTGAAATTCCTGAAACATTAAATAAATTACGTATTGTTTTATTAAGATTGATAAACCTGGCAAGCAATTAAGAGATCTTCCAAAGTAAGCTTAGAAAGCATAGATCTGATCTAACCTTTAGAAAGGGCATAATTCAATGGAGTTGTGGGATTCGAAGAGAGTTCAGCCCAATTCATTTCTAATCCTGAGATGCGAATTATTCCACAAGAGTACGCCAAGAGCAACGTATCGTAAGTGAAGGCCATGTCATATGCTATGATGGAGTTGAGCTTGTTCGGTTCGAAATTATTATTACGTGATAGCTTAGCCAAAGTAGTGAAACCCAAAATATATTTCGGTACAGTGAGCGGAGGAGAATAAGTTTTGGTAAGCCGGTAGGGTCCCCATGTTAAGTAAACGTAATCGCTGAAATGAAATCCAGAATATGAAGTGGATTCATTTTTACAAAAGTCTCAATTTAAAATTCAAAGTAATTAATTAAATCATTGCGTTTGTTTGCTCACAAAGCATACGCTCTCATCTCAGTCCCCGTGTGCTCTGCCCCACAAGGGTCTTCAATGTACTTAGCACGTCTTCGTCCCCATTTTACCTGTAGATTATATTCGAATCTTCAATTATTTAAATAACATTAATACCTTTTAACTTTAATGCATTCGCAATATGAATTATAAAGTTTAGCCGCATTACCACCGGATTGTCTTGGTCAAACAATGTCACGTTTCCTGTCAACATAATGGAATGCATAAAAAGCAAAATGGTCACTGCCTGTCATTTAAACTAATGGCAATTAATTAAAAGTTAATTTACCGGGCCATTCTAGCAAATACAAATCAGCCTTTTCCCAAAGAGTGTAATTTTTACTGGTACTGCGCTCATTTTTCTCAACCCAATTCAGTCTGTTTAAAAGCAAATGGTGTGGGACGACCCTCGCATCAAACTCTAGTTGAGACCCAGAAGGTAACCTAAACAAAATGAAAGTGTTTATAATTCAAAAGCTACAATTAAAACAAAATTACTAAAATTAGAAATACCATTCGGTAACGCCCACGTTTGTAACAGCCAAGGATCTACAAACGCTCAAACTCCAGGCCCAGACAAATAGAAGGGATGGCCAAGTAATCTTAGGGAATCCCATGATTAAGATTGTTAATTAGCTAATCAACTGATAAGCTTGAAGAGATAAGAATAATTTTGAAAAATCAAATGTCAAACTCTTTCAAAGCAATCTGTCATTTCTGTCCTTCTGTCAATTTTGTGCAAAACATCGTTCAATTTCTAAACATTTCGTAATTAAATTCTGCAAATATTTCTTTAAAGCGTTTAAGTATTTTCATGGTGAAAATTGATAAGGTTGATTAATTAATTAATTTTTAAAATGCAGGAGCAAAAATTTTTAGGATAATTATCTATATTTTAACATGGCAAAAAATATTTTATATCATTGTCATTTCAATAATGTCGTTAGCAGCAGCATTTTTGGTCAGTGAACCCTCTTAAATAAGATTACGGACGGTTGAAGATGCCCTCAGTAAAAGTCTTGTTTTTTTAGAGTGATGCAAGTATTTTTGACTCTTTTTCCAGGAGGTGGTGGAATGGAAGCATTAAATCATTTCTTAATTGCTTTCCATACAAGTACAATAGGATTACTACCATTACTGGATGTTATGTATGGCGCTAGTGGCTATTTTAACCAGACATGATATCATACACCGCCATCAAACATCAAAGAAAAATGGGAACGGTCTCTTTGGTCATCTCCGCCCACTACGGCCACTAAATATAGTGTAATTTTGCACGTACCTAGACAGTTATAAGGATTAGGACCTTTGTTGTTAAAAAAATAACGCCGGCATCATTACAGGCACATTTCCTTTCTTTTTCAGGAAATCATAAATTGTATTATGGCTTCCATAAAATCATAAAAGTTTGTTCATTTTTTGCCTCTCTGCTTAATTTTGGCTTTTGTCAAATAGGTCATAGGTCACGCAATAATTAAAAATGCTGATCAGTATAATATGTTTGGAAACTGATATGGTTTAAATCCAGAAAGAAAAGGTTTTGCGTTTGAAATGATCGAATCAATTTTATCCTTTGAATCTATATTTAATCATGGATGGATGGACTTGGAAATTCTGGAAGTATAACGGTAACGGTTCTCATTGGAATTAATTTTGTGTAAAATACTAAGCTTATTCCAAAGGAACCATTGAAAAGAAGACACACTAATCATTGAGAATCAATCTACTAAAACATCTCCGACTTAAAATGAACTTAAAAAGTTGACGATAAGAAAGCTTATCCAATTTTTAAACATCATTTGACCCTATAAATTTTGAAGAAATAGTATTAAAAGCAGTTAAAAAGATAAAGTACACCCATTAAGTTGATTATCTGGCTATTAGGGTTGCTTCCGGGGAAAGGAGAGAAGATGGCAATGAACTCAAAGTCGAACATTGAATAATAGAAATGAAATTATTGAACTATTGCTCATGGATTTACATTCAACGGAAAGACACTTTTATAATTTATATTGATCAAGTGGGGTTATGCTTATAGTAAAAATGTTAACTTACTACGAGTATTTTGGAAACAGAATGGAAATAAAAAAGTTTATGTTTGAGCAAGCAAAAAAGACGAAATTTAAAAGAAAAATGGAAAGAAAGTAATGTTGACAACACGTTCTGAAGCTACCCCTTCTTGTTTCTTGTTTGTTATTGAAAGGATTTTTTAAATTCGAGAATGTAAAACTAATCTTTCTCTAAATCTATTTTTTTCGAGCCTAGTAGGTTAAGGCAATCATAGGCATAGGCAGACCGAATCCGATTATAAAGTTAAAAGCAGTGGCGACGAGGCAATGATGGTGTGGCAATGGAAGTGTAAACCGATTCTAGATTTTATTTTTCCCATTTTATCAATCAAAAAGAATCATGGAATGAGTTTTTCACTTTCACTTTTAAATCAGGATATAGAGACAGGGTAATCAAATCAATCTATCAGGTTGACACTCTTTTCTCTATTACATTACAAGGGTTGTATTGGAGCAGCAAAAACTTTCTCACTCCATATCGTCCTTTATTTTTTGGATCTTGGAACCCTCTTTTTATTCCTGTTCGTTGCCTTGCTCCATTTCTCCTCATATTCTTGTCTTCCACTACTGCTACCACATTTTCTATCAGCTTTCACTCGACAGTCTGATTCATGTTTACAATCTTTCTCATTGCAAAACTGATATTTTTCTTTGGAATTTTCGTCTTGGAATCTGCTATTTTAACACTGAATACAATTTTATGGATACAATTATATCAGAGATACCGAGAAATAGTAGTAACATCCCACTCATCTATAGTACATAACATTCGTGAAAGGAAATAGTATGCATGGGTTTTTAATTGCTTTGTGCTTTCTACTTTCCTCGTCTCAAGTTTTTACAATGGCGCAATAACTGTGAAAACATTAACCATTAAAACAAAAGACATTATAACGGAATTTAACACCTTTGCATGCTCCTGAATAATATTAAAATTTTGTATCTGTACAAATGATTGAAATATATTGTATTGATATATATATAATGCATCGCAATATACATTTATCCAACATGATTTTCAAAATTAATAAAGCCTATTGTTCTACCTTACAGTTTACTTTTTCACAAAATAAATCCAATGCAATTTTTGTATGAATAGAATCATTGCAATCCCTAAATTTCCTTCACTTATTTGCAAATATGTACAAAAAACATCACTTTGTTTTTTTTCAATTTTAATCAAATTTTAGAAGAAAATCGCATCTAGTAAGTATTTCCAATACGTACCATCAAGAAATTGTAGTTTCGTCTATTTTAAATATAAGCAAAAATGTCACGTTCAATTATTCAGGATTCACACGCTTTTTTGCTTGCTATATAATTCCTATGTTCTCCTTATAAGTTCCTCGTTCACTCTTTTTCGCTCCACTAAAAATCTTGAACCCTAGTTTAGTTTTTTAAAAAGAAAGTAGTTTTGGTAATCCTATCAGTGTGATCCTATATTTGCAATTTCTTCCGTTTGTTTTAAAAACACCTGTAATACCAAGGAGAAAGCCCTTTTGCTTTATGAAATTACTTTTTTCGAAGGAATGGTAATGGTTGACGGTTAGGTCTAGAAAGAAAATGTCACACCTTGTTTTTACAGCCATTTATTACTTTACCACACACACGCAATCATCAAAAGTAATTTTTGAAAGCCACTTAATACCCTAAAATTACATTTAGTTTTAAAGTATGTACAGGGAAACACTCAAAAGTAGTGGTGATAGTAGTGGGATGTGGGTAGGAAACAAAATTCAAGTGAAAACCTTGTTTTTATTCCTTGATGCTTATTTTAAAGTTTTATTTTAACAAGAAGAGGGGAGCCCGCAGTAGATATTTCTCTCTTTCATTCATTCATAACAGCTCAAGTTTTCTCTGCTGTTCATAAAAATTGAAACTCTTTTTACGCAATATTACTCGAGCAAGAAAAGTAAAAAGTTTTTTTCGAAATGCAAAAACCCGTAAGAAATTCAATAAATGTGTGGCTGTAGAGAAAAAACTATTACTGGGGTTCGTTTTGAGGTTTTACAAACTGTTATGTCATGAAGGAAAGATGTGAGAAGAATGAGAAAATGAAATATAACTGAAGAGATAGTAATGTAAGCATAAAGATGAGAGAAATAAAAGCTTAGTTTATGTTATGATTATTATTCAAGGTTAAAAACTATCCTCTTCCACCACCATAATCATCATCACTATTACAATCTTCTACTTTTTCCCACTTTGTTCTTTCTTCGTTTCTCGATCATGAAAACATCTAGTTTGGTTTGTCAGACAATGTGAAAGTAGCATGATGAAGGGCAAAGGGAAATATACACTTTCATTGTATAGTTTTGTACCTTATTCATTCATGATGATAATGATGGGGATATTATATCTGTAAAGTTTTTTTTCTGCTGAAGACTAGAAGAAAAAATAAAACTTTAACCAAAAAGTATTTTACACTTGACGATCATCATCGTCGTCATCATGACGGGAGGGGGCTATTATAGGATGTTACTCTAGAGAAAAAAGCAGAGAAAACGAGCTTTCCCACTCCTCCATTAGTAATTCAAGCATAATATTACGCACGCACAGTATTAGCGTACTTTGCTTGATGATGAGTGAGACACTTACTTTTTCGTTACGGGTTTCAAATCAAAGAAATTCCTTCCTCCCTTCATCCTCCTTCTTCATTTTACCCCCTTAAGTTTTTTAATACCATTAATATTACTATTATGTATTACTATCCCGTCCTGTTATTTTTCACTACAGCATAGTAAATCTTTCGATGATATTTTTTATTTTTACTTTAAGGAATCATCACCGGGGAATTTCTGTACAAAGAGAAAGTAAATGTGAGCAGGGAAATAGGGAAAATAGGAGCCAGATTTAGTCTTTTTTATTTATGGTAAGCTGATGATGATATGATGGCTGTGAGCCCTTCCCTTTTTTCTCCTGTCATTTTGAGCATGAAAAATAGGCTTTATAATGAAATGTCGATTTCTGTGTCGAAATAAATTGTGTTGTTTAGCTTTTCATATATTCAAAGTATCGCGTTATATTTATTTTCAATTTTTCCGGTTTTATATGTAACTTTTAGAGTGCCCCTTGAAAATTTTTGGTTCTATAATAAACGAAAAATTGTTTGGACATTGTTTTATATTATAGAATTTTATAAGTTGAAGAAACTGTCTAAAATTTTAATTAGTAGAAACCAACTTTTGACAACTGAGGTATCGTATCATGAAGTTTTCTTCTCTTAATCCAAAGTTAGCGATAAGGTTTGATGTAAAAACTGCACAATGATACATTCTTTCTCGTAACTTTCACTTGCCGCCGCCAGCCAAGAAGAATGAACAATCCAGTAATGAGTATGTTGGGTTTTGTGGCATACATTCTTTCAAATTTATATCAAATCATTTCATTCTTCAAAAACAGATATTGAATTTTCTTTAATGTATAGAGGATTCTTAAATCTAAAGTTAAAGTCTAGTCGTTAAAGTGCTTTTGATTATGTATTGGGAATAATGCCGTTGTAATTGAATTCGTAATTAATCGAAACTTTAGTTTGCAACGAAGAGGGAAAATATACAGTTTGCAAAATAACTTACTTCTCTTATCGTCAATCTATATATAGTTGCTTTTAAATTCTTGTTCAGAAAATTTGAATGTCTTCAAGCGATATATTATAGGATGTACTATAATCTGGCAAACTTACAAATTTCAATTACAAATTATCCTGTTATTATACTGTTAAGTGGGGCTATGTTCACATAGCGTTAGCAATTTACGTCGTATTAACTTCAAACAGATTAGTAAGAAAATAATAAAGAATATATGAAAAGGGAAAACGTCTTCTCAATTCAAAAGAAGCATTTTTGAACATGGCTGTAGGGAATTGATAAGATGAATATAATGCTATTAAATTTTGTCGAACATACTTTTACCATTGATATGTGTATGTGTGAGCACTCAACTGTGCGGGTTGTGCGCGTGTAGGTATCTGCCTTTGATAATCTCATTTCAAGACTTTACTCTTCTGAGCTCCTTCAATCTTCCACCAGATTCCATTAATCTGGAGCTCAAATAATGGAATTTGAAAGAGATGGACAGGGATCAATCTCTCTGGCTTCCTTCCCTGTAGAAAGAAAATGAGGAAGCGACTGTGAAAAGATAGCTTTCACTTCTTTAAGCTATTTTATTTGAGCATCTTGCAGATTTGTTTGCTCAGCAAAATAAAACGAAATTATACCTATAGAGCAACGTGATAGTGATGTTGGATGCCGCATTTCACGAAAAATAATTTGGAATACTATTATTAGCTTCGTAAGATGTAATTTCCAACATTGTTGGTTTTTTATTTTCTTGCTGAAATCAAATAAATGAAAAAATGCTGCTCCAGCCTGAGTGCAAGTATGTGATTAATGTTGTGGTACTACACTACTGACATCAGCCTGAGTTGAAGGAACGTGATCTTCCCATGTAGATTGTAATGAGCCAATATTAGAAGTCGCTGCAACTACTTCGGAATTATTGATTGGGCTTCTGGGATGCAGAAATTATATTTGGCGATTCAAAAAAACTCCATTTCCCCTTAGCGAATATTGAAGACTTCAAATACATGTTTCGTTTCAAATGTTCGTATCATATACGGCTTTTGTGATTACACTCCACAAAATTAGTCAAGCTTATATTCTTGTTAGTGGTCATTGCAAAAATGCAGTTTAAATAATGCTCCACTTGAGGTATATACTACTTGAGTGAAAAAACCCTACTTAAGTATGAAACTTTTGTTGGAAATGCCAGGGCTTTAAGCGTGATGAAGGCAAGGAGGACTAGCGGAAGTGTATTTTCCGTTCTTAGCATTGGTACGCATTGCTCCAATGATTCTTAGTTTTCCCTTTTCACATACTCGTATCAGTTGTTTTCTAAAAAAGCATCTCTCGTATTTGCACTCAAATAAGATTTTATAAGTATTATTATATTCTAGCTTTACTACTGTAATATATTGTACAGTACAAATATCATGCGATAAGATTTGAGCCTTCTCTTTTCAAGCTTCACTGCATTTCAATTAAGATTTTTTTTCTTTGTTAACGTAGTTTCTCACCAATTTCGTCCCTGCTTAAGCTGCAAAGAATTAGTTGACGATTTGTAAGTATACGTGGGGGATCATGTACATATTTTCAACTATGAATTGTCTGCGATTTCTCCGTTCTATTTCCATATCTCTTTACATTTCATTTTCAAGCACTTTCTTTCAAATTATAAAACGAATAAAGATTTGGATCAAACAGATGCAATTATGTAACTTCTCAACTTATTTTAAGTGTTATTAGTAAAGAAAAGCATACAAGGACTGGACTGAAGTGAGATTCCTTTCATCCTACTAAACCAAAGCCGATGCTGGTGAAAGTACTTCAGTCAATGCATTTGACTGGTTAAAGCGCGAAATTCTTGAAAATCTACAGGGATTGATGCTAAAGAAACGATATTTTTGAAATATGATAGTCATTATGTTTGTCATGAATATTTTCCTTCATTTTATTAGCATCCACACCAGAGGAGCATGGATTGGAATATTTATAGTCATAGTTGAACTAAAAGTCAAAACAGTACAAAATTTTCATTATTCTTGTTGCCTGATTGATGAACACCTTCTATATTTTCTTCAACGGATGACCTAGTGAAGAAGAAAAGAGTAAGTGCGTGTCTAGTTTCCACTTAACTGCTAATTCATAGAAATTCATCTTATTTGCATATATAAAAATGTAAAGGTGCGGATTTAGAATGAATTTGGTGTCTAAAGAAGCGTTTTATATCAGAAGAATGTACATTATCTTTATTTTTCTTTCTTGTATCTTTTACTTGACATAAATGGACTTAAATGGACTGTGTCGCACACGAGTTTCAAATTTTTCAATATTGTACATACACAGTAGAAAGTTGATCTGATCTGACGTTGAGTAGACGTGAATACATGCCCTAAAATCGAGAACAGATTGATGTCCCTTCTTGTAAACTGATGACGATAGATTTGAAGATTGATCTATATCGAACCATAAAGAAACGCTACCCAGCAACATGGATTGTCTATAGTACTCGTATGCTTGAAAGAAATTCTAGTAGTTATACGAATCTTACACCAGAGAAACCATTTTTATTCCTGTTTCTACGTATCAAGTACTCAAAAGATCGTCTTGACACTCGGTGCACAAACACATTTTTCCTAGAACGAAGGAAGAGAAGCTTGTTTTTAGAAAGACAAGTGGAAGGACGTGAGAAGAGAAAAGGGAGGAAAGTGAAAGATGAAGAAAAGTTTACGAATAGCAGGACACCATGAAACTTGAATAGCCATAACGAATGATTTGAAAGAAATGATATCTGACAGGATGGCATGTATGGTGAGAGACAGATGTTTGGATTGGAAACATGGATTTTTATAGATTCTTTCTCTTTTGATGATATGAATATGCCTAAAAATTTACTTGAACAAGTAGAAAAATTGGACTTGTCAACTAACCATGGCTAATAAAACCCAAATCTACAGCAACGAAGTAAACTAACAGCAACTTATAACTACATGCTGAAGCATTTCTATCATCAGTAATTTTCACTGCGCTAAAAGCTACCACACTTTTTCTTTTTCCGGTATGCAATTTTTTACATTTTCGGCTTTGAGTTGACAATAAAAGGATAAGCATGCATATTATGTAGCGCCACCAGCCTTTTCTTATCTAGTTTTTACTCCTGCAGTTATATTCTTCTGACGTTGATGCCTTCAGCAATTCCCATATGTGACAGCTTCCAAGAAATTGTACTAGAGTAAGATAAAGCAACAACAGAATTAGATAAGATAATAATACAAAAATGGTGCTTTTGAATACACATGTGCTTAATACTTTCTCTCTGTGTATGCAGCTATCTATACACCCCGGTATTGTTATAATATTATAGCAGTAACAGTAAATGTAATCTCCAGTAAATCCTTGTTAAAGTAGAACATAAAAATGTGATATTTTCAGTCACGTCTATCGTCATATACTTACAACATTACATAAGTAGAAGCGCTGTTTGGCTATCCCTCGTCACAACCGTTTCTATTATTTTTCCTTATCTTTCCCTCATCCATCAAATCTAGCAGCAATTCACAACAAAAACTGTGTACCATCATATTATGCATATTATTATTATTTTTTGAGTTGATGTCGATATGATATGAAATAACAATATATTTATGATTGTGCTTTGTGTGCATCCACATCGTACATCTCATCTCACTCACTCATATAGAGCATCTAAGGCATTTAATATAAATGACACAATAACAGCAGGAGCAGAAGATATGGAGAAGAAAAGTAGAGAACGAGGCACTTCAAAGATGAAGAGTTCCAAACACGACGTAAGTAAAAAGATGTGCTCTCTTGCAACAAAAAAGTATGATTATTATGATTATAGAAAACGAAGGAAACCCCAAAAAGGAATCCAAGAAAAACGTATATTTTTTCCCTTGAACTCGTAACATAACCATCATCATTGTGTTAACTATGATAACAAAAATGCTGTCAACTATTTGAGTTGGTGTGTACGTGTTATAAGGTGTCAATCGATATTTTACAAGAGTGTTTCCTCACTTCTCTTCTTAGCTGGCAAAAATACGCCACCAACTTTCTCTCAAGAGATCTAATATAAAAGAAAAATAGAGAAACGGTAAAAAAATAGAAAACGAATCAAAGCAATGAAAAAATAAGTATGCGATGATATATTATTGTGACACTGGCTTACACACCATGCAGTTACAAGTAGCAAAATTGTAACTTACAACCAAGTAACTTTGTATTTTTTAGGATGTACTATTTTTCGGAAAAGTGAAGAACTGAAGAACCCGGAGAGGAAAAATTGTGGGAGCTTGTTTCCAATTCCCGATGTTGCTCTTATATTTTTTCACTTTTTTATTTTTGTCACTACTGCAACAACAGCAACTTCAACCGCTCAACCACTACAGCAAAGCAAAACCTGTTTTTTCAGTTGTGGGTTATATGACGGCAGTAAATCCTTTATACAAAATTTTATTTTTAGGCCCATCTCATCTCGTCATCTTTCCATCATTTCATATCCTGTCCTGTTGTCTAATCCATGCACCGCATGAGTTGTCTTCACATTTTCTCAGTCTTTCCCTATCTCCCTCCTAGCTTTCTTTTTTATTCGCGTTATAAAGGGTATTGTTTCTTCTCATAAAAAAGGCTACAAGTAAAGATGGATCAAATTTCTTCTTCCTTGGGAAGCCTAAGGATTTTTTTCTGGCGTTGTAAGTTTTTTCTGTTTTGTGCGATCTGCCGTTTTGGCGATCTTCTGAACGGTTACATTTTATATAAAGATATGAAAGAGTGAAACTTTATTTTTTTCTTGGTTGTTTTTCTCATCTTTTGCAATGGCATCAGATAACAGGCAAAGGCAATCCTGAGAATTACCTCCAGTTCACCTTTTCACCGTTCAAATTGAAAAGTCTAAAAGGTTTTGTTTAAAATGAAAAGCAAGAAAGGTTTGACAATTCACTATAATTTTATATCTCAGAAAGCTAATTGTATTGATTGTAGTCCGCTTGAAAGCATATTATTCACAATACAATACAAATACACTATTTCAATTACCAAATGATAATAGAACGTGTTTGACCTGATTTTTTTAAAAGCTCCATTTGTTTTAATGCATTTCTTATCATGCTCTGTCATTGTGCTTGTAAAGGGTTCAAAAGAAAACCTAAAGCTAAGGAAGAATGAATGATTAAAACATGCTAAGGTACGCAAAACTTTTTTCTAAGGTAAAAAGTTTTCGTTTACGTTTTTCATTTTAAGAAATACAGAACACCTTTAGGCTACGCAGAGGCTTTCTTTAGTTATTTTCTAATATCAATTCAAGTTCACATTTTTATAAAAAATAAATATAAAAAAGATAAAAAAAGTCCGGATGCTACTCTACATGTTCCAGTTTGTTCGTTAAATTACATCCTGGGTATAACTTTTTCTGGGAACTCATTTCGATATATTCAGGAACTCTTGCAGACTTTGCACTTGAGCACATTTGCTTGTTTCATCTTTATTGGAATCTCCAGGCATTACCTCGTACAAAGAAAGTGGGAGGATAAGTTCCTCCTTTTTTCTCAATCCGAATCTGAATATGAAAGGTAAAAAATATTCTAAAAGAAAATTTTCGCTCNACATTTGCTTGTTTCATCTTTATTGGAATCTCCAGGCATTACCTCGTACAAAGAAAGTGGGAGGATAAGTTCCTCCTTTTTTCTCAATCCGAATCTGAATATGAAAGGTAAAAAATATTCTAAAAGAAAATTTTCGCTCCACTGTTGTTCAAAAAGCTAAGGGTATATAGACTGGTAGATATGGTGGAGTACTTACATAGATTTTACACGAGTGTGTGCCTTGAAAGGTTTATGAAAGTCATTTCTAACAACAACAGCCCACTTATTAATCCAACATATTTACTTTTCTAAAAGATGTAGTAGCAAGTGAGTTTACTTTTGTTACATTACAATTGGTGCTCGCTGGAGCAAGGTGTCCCTCGTCATTGGCTTATTTGATAGAGAACACATTTTTACCAACTATTTATTGTTAATAATATCCCTTCTTTGAAAAAATGGCTTAAGGTAAAAAAATATTTTTATAGTTTTTATCGGAATTGGGAAGGAAATATCAAGAAATAGGAAATAGTAGTTAGCGGTATTTGGTCTACATATGCTCAAACACAAACTTTCGAGAAATTGTTACTAAAACTAATAACTACTCAGCAGTTGTGCCGTAGTATCAAGAAAAGAAGTTTTCTGCAAATGCACTCAAAAACCAATAAATGTGGTTTCTCTATGTTGTAATTTTTCTACTTTTCTCTGCTTTTAATTGGGATCTGGGAGGAACTTTGCAATAATTTTTGAAATAACTTTCTTTCCCTTCCAGGCAATACACCTTGCCACAAACAACCAAATGTTCAATATTTCAAAAAACTCCCAAAAAACTTTTAGTTTGGTCTTTTAGCACTGAAGCTTCTGCTCGTATATACTAGGGCATAAAAGCTCTTTTGGTTTGGTTTTAGTCAAGTTTACGCATCAGTTAAAATTTGGAATTAAATTAAAGAACTAAAAAATAAACTCATCCCAAAAAATGTTTGATGATTTTCCTAATGCGTTTCAACTCATTAACATTTGAAGGACTTTGTTGGGTTTTTGTTGAGCTTCATCTGAATTTTTGATACCAACTTACCCCATTGATCATTTTCGGAGAAAAAGAGGAATCTAGAGCGTATTTAAATAAATATGCAAATATTAAAAGCTTCCTTTGCTCCTGGTAGTTGACAGTAGTGCACTGTTGCATATTTGTCTAGAATAATAAACAACTATTTCCCTATGAGGTTGCTTTGCTTCTGCTTCTACATCGTTGTTACTTAAAAGAGTACTTGAATGAATTTGATAAAAACGCAACTTTCCCCTATGTATATACGTATTTTTGTAAAAGAAATTCAAAGCAAAATGAGTAGACATACAATTTTTCTTCTT
>JAANSO010002558.1:0-13215 GCA_036507315.1 Lepidocyrtus fimetarius
TTTTTTTTTGCATAGACAGTGGAAAAAGATTTTTATATGAATTTTCTGGAATGTGAGTTTAATTTAAAAGACAGATACGTGGGTGAAAGAAACTTCTTTTGTAAAGTAAGTAAATTTTTATTGTGGCAAAGTTTAAAGAATAGTTAAATATTTAAGTTTAATCATTGACGTAATTAGTCATTAAAATTTTTCATCGCGATCTACACATTTGTCTAAGCGTGGTAATCATCATCATTGAAAAAGACAGTTCATAAACAAAATTCCAAATTATGTAACAGCAAAAGCAAAGAAAGCTCTTGTGAAGCTCAAGCAATTTGTATTAGCCTTGAATTCTAGAAAATGTTGAACTTTACTTAATTACGGTGAAAAACACGAAATTATTTTCAGCCAATTTGTCATTTTAAGCTGCAGACATACAGGGAATGACTTTTAGGTTGCAAG
This sequence comes from Lepidocyrtus fimetarius, assembly GCA_036507315.1. Taxonomy (NCBI): domain Eukaryota; kingdom Metazoa; phylum Arthropoda; class Collembola; order Entomobryomorpha; family Entomobryidae; genus Lepidocyrtus; species Lepidocyrtus fimetarius. The sequence goes on from JAANSO010002558.1 coordinate 442, forward strand.
GAGTCATAAATTTCTTTAAAATCTGTGTTTTTTACAGACTTGAAAGGATTTTAAAAAGGTTTTACGAGCTGTCGTTAAATTTTTAAAGGTTTAAAATAATAAGCATTGTTTAATAATGAGAATCTCCAGACTATTGAAAATTGCCCATTCAAAATCTTTTTTAAAAGTATGAGTAAATAAGCTTTTAATGCAGACTTGTGACCAGTTTACAGGTCACAGAAGGTACCTATCCTACCTAATTCTGTAGAAAACGAGGAGCACGAGCATAAAAATACCTACTCTGTACCACACTGCACACCTGGCCTATTCATTTTTAACCCTTTCCACAAATTCTTTACAATGCACATGGTTTAAAGATAGAACAGGTCAAATGCTCTCATTTATGCTTTACGCAATTATTTTTTTGCAATTTTTAAATAAGTAACGTCTATAGTCTATATATAGCAGAAAAGGTAGGAGGAACTTTAAGGAAGTCCTTTCCACTTCAATTCTTAATATTGCGTCATAGACACGTATTAAATTGCTTTTGTCTCTAAAAATATTTGTCTATGCATTTCGGCAGCTGTCTTTATTCCCAAATGGCGTAGAAAAGGAAAGGAAAAAGGTATGAAATATGAGATGGAATGCGTAGATGCATACGCAATTGGATCATTAAAATGAGAGCATTTGACATTTCCAAAAAGTTACGCAGCTGCTGTCATTTAAANTTCCCAAATGGCGTAGAAAAGGAAAGGAAAAAGGTATGAAATATGAGATGGAATGCGTAGATGCATACGCAATTGGATCATTAAAAAGAGAGCATTTGACATTTCCAAAAATTTACGCAGCTGCTGCTATCATTTAAAAATTTTAATTGTTAAGATAGTTAACTATTTTAACTAAGGATTTTTTTTATCTAAAACTATTTTAAATCCGTTTGTCCATCTCTGCTTTTTTAATGAGACTCCGCTTATATCCCGTTTGCTGCTCGTGTTTTGTTGAAAAGTAGATTTTAGGTTGCTGGCTTTCTTACATCTCTATTCTAGTTTGACTTTGGTATGATGTTACATGATTACAAAGTACTCTCTTGTGATGTACAAGATGTACTGCTAAGAAGGATGATTAGGATAGGATAATAAGCTTGAAAAGTTGTGGATGTGGGAGAAGATGTTAAGTCAGCCTTGAATAGAGAATAGGAAAAAAGAGACCAGGTGTATTCTTAAACCTCTTTCTCTCTGTCATAAGAAAATAAAATGAACCGAGTCGTATGCCTTTTTGATAAACTTCAGTCAAAAGTTCTTTTTTTCTGCCGCTGGCTTGGCGGCTCAATGAAGTTGATGAGGACGGAAGTTGTAGGTGGGAAAATGGAAAACGGTGGCTAAACCAAAGAATGAAGTTTATTTGGAGCGAGGGAGGATGCTTTCAGAAAAAGGCCACCTAAAATGTTTGCGTCAGCCTCTGCAAACACAAATGAATCATTATTGTTTAGATAGAGAATTGCTTGATTACGTAAGCAATTGGCAATATCACAGAAAATTGCGATGTCCTGCTACAGGTGCTTTGTTAGTGTAAAAACTAACCGCAAATACGCATCCTCTTCTACACAAAAAAAAGAGGAAATGATTTTTTAAAGAATTGTTTTGAAAATCAGAGAGCATAACAATTGAAAAAGCATGATGGCTTGTGTAGGGTGCGAGTACGCGCATAACGGTTTTTATCGGTGGAGTAAGTGCGGTGGTGGTGGGATTGGGAAGGAGGTGGCGGTGGTGTGGCGACTTTAAGCCTGGCTTTAACACTTCGTCTGCTCTCATCAATGCTCTGCTTTCATGTAATATACAGAGTTCACATGAAAGTGCATCAGCTTTACTGTTTTTATCAGAATTTTGTTAAAAATGCTGCTATTGCGCAGAAAAAGATAGGAAATGGCATTGGCACAGTTTAAATTTATCAAAAATATTGAAATTATGAAACTCTATAGTGGACAAGTATGAATTTTAAGCTATATAACGTACAGTTATATGTTCGTTATAGCAAAGTTTTAAAAGACAGGAAGTAAGGGGCTCTAGTCGATATTTGATAGATATTACGTAACTTTTTGTCAGGTTTTGTCATTTTCTTGTATCCTATGTATGTTTTTTGGGAAAGCAAACTTGAGAGAGAAGGTCTCATCAAAAGCAAACACGACGTTGACAAGGATTGAGTCCTTTTCCAGAGAGTTCAAAAAGAAAGTAATAAGTACCTTCATTTCATAAACATAAAAGGGAAAATCTACAAAGAACTTACATAATAATCAGAAAAAACAGAAAGCTCTACAGAATGCTACGTAACCGACAACACGTAACGGTTTTATGGACGCTCCAAATGAAAACACAAAGATGAGCTGTGTAAATGGAATCGAAATGAAAGTTTTGGAGTACCGTAATTTCTCTGATAGGAGCCCCGGTTGTAAAAAATTTCTAGATTCATGGATCTATTTAAGAATTTCGTTTTAATACAGACCTGGGTGTTAAATAAAGTATTTACGGTATATTTTATGTACAGCATAATAATGGAAATGGACGCCATGCGGAGAAAGTGAACAAATGGGGGAGACACACGAAGTACAAAATAAGATTTGAAACGCTCTCTTTTCTTTCACAAAGCTCTGACAAGTTATCGGCTTCATTTATGAAATCTAGTAAAAAAAACTGTGAAATATGTGGAAAGGGAGAAAGAACTCCAAATTTCAATGGGTGGGGAGCTACTCTATTCTTTAAACCGGCTGTTTAGAGAATATTGAGAAAAAGTTTTTAACATTTTCTGCGAGAATATGTTCTTTGGTATGGATTTTTAAGAGATTCTCATTTCCAAGTTTGGCTGTAAAAAAGAGAAAGCTTCGGAAGAAAATCATTTTGGGAGAGGGAAGTGTATGGAAGGTAATCCCTAGAGAAAAAGTTCCAAGCGGTTTTTACGGAGTTGCGTTTTTAGAAAGGAGATTCGCTTAGTTTTCCAGTGTGGGCTATGCATAGTTTCTTATGTAATATGTACAAAAATAGATAAAATGATGAAAAATTAGTTTAAATGGTGTAAAATTAAATTAATTATTTTTTTCAGGCCAGTTCTTGTCAAATTAAGGGGGAGGATAGAATTCCAGGGTTTTTATGAAGTCGATGACAATTGAAGAATTTAAAGTCGTTAATTACACGTTTGACAACCCTCTACTCTCTACTTTTGTTTACATAATCCGTCATATCTGGACTTTAAAAGGAAGATATCGTCTCCGTCATAGATTTTCACTGAAACAGATTTTTGTTTCCAAGAAGGGTTTTATCCTTTGAGGCTTACACCCGTCCATAAGTTATTCATCCACCCACTTGTGGTGTAGGTTTCGTGGCTTTCACTTTCCCTTCGGTGTGAAGAAAACACTTTTTTACCGAAAACATAGGGATCGTGGGAGAAAGGCTCTTTTTTATCGAAAGTATTTCCCGAGGAAAGTATTGGAGAAAGCTGAGAATAAGATCGATACAGAGCTTGTGCTGGAAGTCGGTGGATTTTTCCCCGGAAAGCTCTCGAGAAAGGTTTTTAAAGAAGGAGCTATGCATGTGCTGAGGTAGTTGTGTGCCAGAATCGATGGTGAAAGGTCCAAAAGTTTTTTTCCTCTAGCTTAAAGAAAGTTGAAGCCAGGATGACGTAACGGAGCGCAGGTTTTTTAAACAGGTTTTTTTCCTCGTTGAAGGAATGGATGTAAAAAATGGAGATTCTGATTTGGAAAGAGAAAAGGAAATTGAAAAGGTAGAAGAGGATTCAAAGGTTGGAATAGGAATTGCTGAGGATATTGACGAAATTTCGAACGTCATGAAGGAAATAGTGTCACAAGTGGAGACGTCCAATGTGGCGGAGGAAACAAACTTTTCAGGGGATCGGAGACGGGTGCCAATTAACCTTGAGATTTTCAAACGGAGGGGCAGAGGAAGTAGAGGATGGAGGGAAACAATCGGATACAAAAGAAGGAGTAGATGCCAGGTTAAAATACGACACGCAGCTTTCCCCCGGCGCTGAGAATTCCGTAGGTTGTGAAGGGAAACCCGGAGGGGAGGAAGAGAGCTTGGAAGAAAGGATTTTGAAATCAACTCCAGAAACAGGAAGGAATAAACCGTGTTCTTCAGCGAAAATATTTTTTAAACCGATTCCCCGGCCAAACTCCCCCTCCCCTTCGCCTTCCTCCCCTGGAAGTCCTTGTATAAAAGATAGTCTGAATATTTCTAGAATAAAAAATACTCTGAAGGCGTTGCAAAGCATTCCATTATCAAGCTCGCCGGTGGCTTCCCCAAAAAGCACGAGTAGTGGATACCTCGACCAAGACTCTTGCTCTCCCAGGCCTGTACTGTGTTCTTCCACTACTGATTACTCAACTGAATCTTATCCTGAGGCTCAGATAAGACTCGCGAAACTCCACAGCACCTCCAAATCCATCTCCAGCCTCAGAAACTAATAAAACTGACACTTCTAAACTCTCTTTGGACATTGTTGGAGCTCTCGATGAAGAAACTCAGTCTTCATCCGATGCTCCCTTCACGACTGAATCTCTGCGGTTTCCAGAAAATAGAATTGAAGTAGCCACGAATGTCTCTGAAGACCCTAAGGTTATCATTGAGGACAAGAGTGTTATCTTAACCGATGAGGAAACGCAATCCGCAACCGGTGCTAATTCTGATGAAGACGATGAAATCACACAAATTAGTTAATGGAGACTCTCAAGAGCAACTTAATCACGAAGAACATAACTCCAATAGTAACTTAATTGGGCCTCCTGATAAGATCTTGGAATGGAAAGAAGATCTCGAAGGGCTTCAAGGGCTTATCGAGGACGATAACTCAAAACAGCCAAGTTTATCATTAGCTTCCACCTCAAAAGATCTGCTGAGCATTCCACAAGAAAATGGATTCAGCCCAACTGAACCAATCGTAGTTGCTTCGTCGTCAACTTCGTCTTCTTCGACAGTACCGGACTTCATTGTAAATCATAACAATAACAATATCGCTGGTAAAACTGAAACAATTCCAGAGATTTCACTTCCCGTCTCACTTTTTATTTCTGGAGGGGGTGAACCTTCCTCTAGAAATAAATTGGAGGGACCTCCTCCAACTTCCTCTGCCGTAGTGCCATTCACAAGAAGTTTACTAAAGAGAAGATCCGACTCTACTGATTTGGACGAGTGTCTCCAGCCAAAAAGAAAACGTAGAGGGATACAATTCGATGGAGTTACCGTTTATTACTTTCCAAGAGCTCAAGGCTTTACTTGTGTTCCGTCGCAGGCAAGTTTAATTGAAATTTTAAAAAGTATTTAACCTAATTGATGAGATAATTAAGCGGTGGGTTTTAATTTAGGGCGGCTCTACACTGGGAATGTCGCAAAAACACGCATTCGTCCGTTCATTTTCACTCCAAGAGCATGCCACAGAGCAACGAAGACTTCATAAACAAATGCTTGTTAAACTCAAGCAACAATCCTTAGTTCAAACCCCGCAGCCGTCACCCCCTCCAGTCGAGCAACTCCCACAGGAGGAGGAGGAACCTCAGCAACAGCTTGCCTTGCCCCCACCGGAAGACAATCCTCAAGGGGACGACCAAGTGGAAAGTCCGGAGAGCAATGAAACGGACAGCCCTGAAGAAGAAAGCGATTCGGATTTGGATGTTGACGTTGACAACTACTATTTCCTACAGCCCGTCCCCACCCGCCAGAGACGGGTTTTGTTGAGGGAGGCGGGCGTGAGGAAAATTGACTCTGTGGAGAAGGATGAGTGCCGTGAGATAAGAATCTCGAGGGAGAGTTGTGGCTGCTCTTGTAAGAGTTACTGTGATCCGGATTCTTGTTCTTGTGCCCAAGGCCGGGATTAAATGTCAAGTAAGAAAATAATGAAAAAGGCTTTAAAAATAATTAAAAATATTTTGTCCTTTGGTGTTTTAAATTAATTCTTAACGGAATTTTCCAGGTGGATCGCCTTAGTTTCCCCTGTGGATGCACCAAGGACGGATGTGGGAATCAAAATGGAAGGATTGAGTTTAACCCGATGCGGGTCCGGACACATTTCATCCACACGCTTATGCGTCTCGAGTTGGAGAAAAAACATAATGAACAGGTATGAAAGAAAGGGGCTATGATTTTCTAGTCTCTTCCTAGTCTCTTATCTTCTTCATCTCTGGCACTATCGTGAAGCCAGACACTTCTTCGCTCCGGACAATAAGAGATGAGATGGTAACCGGGATTTCCTTTCTCGTGGTAGATGGTCGGGAGTCTTCACGGGAACGGGATTCAACTTCATCACCAACGTCATCTTCATCAGCAGCCACAGCATCAAATTAATCACCTGCAATCAACAAATCCTACCCAGTTCGGCTCCAATTGGGCAAAATTCAAATTATTTAATGCAAAGGCCCCATTGGGGAGGGGAACAGATTCTTCCGAGCATTCCGGAGACTCCAGCCGTTACCGTAGGGGCGTATTATAAACCCGAAGAGGCTTCCCCCAGGGCTGGAATGCAACCTCAGCAGTCTCCCGAAGCTCCGTTTAAATACAATGGCAATCTCGTGAGGGAAGTCTCCTTCAGTGTGGGGATTGAAGTGGAGTCGTGCGTCAACGCTGGAAGCTTTACAAATGTTCATTACCCTGCTAGGCCGCCAATTAGTGTGGATGGACTCGCCCCAACAACTCCAGGGTTGACTGGTGGAGCTCCAGGGGGAGTTGTCGCGGATGGGTTTGCCCCTCATGAAGAACTCAGGTCAAGAGAGGACTCGTTAGATCTTTATTCAACTTTCAGAGACGATTCTTATTCTGAGAACAGCGATGACTTCTCAAATGAAAGTGGAGACGTTGCAAATCGTTATCAAACCGGGGCTGTTCATACTGTCAATCAAATCGGGTTAAATTTTCAAGGAGGAGCTGTACCCCAGCAGCCACCTCCACAAGCACAGCCAATCGTCATTGCAAGTAATGTTTACCCCGAGGCGGAGTATTTTAGCGTGAGTCAGAATGATTATCTTCATCCAGAGCCAGCTTATCAACCATCTTATCAACCAAGCCTCAGTGAATTTCAATACAAGCCTCCAGACTTCCTTAATGGTTATCACAATCCAATTAACCCAGCGGCGCCTAGCAGTTGTCTCTTTACTTCTTCAACGGCATCCCCGCAAACCCCCCATCACATGACGGTTGTCTCCACCCCGCAGCAACCCCAACAGTTTAATTTATTACAGGGATTTCCATCCGAGCTCGGAATCGTTCCTCAGCCATACCCCAAAGTGGAGCTTTATCCACCTCAGTTTCATACGGAAACTTTCAATGAAAATAAAATTGTAGGGAAAGGTCAAAAGAAGGACGAAGGGTCTGAAGAGAAGAGCTCCAGTTCCTCTTCTGATGATTCGGACGGCCTTTCCGAGAATTTCGGGGAGATAATTAAGAAAACAATGGTGGAAACGGTTTCCGCGTAAAAAAGCGTTTAACTTTTTATTTCCAAAGTCAATTAAAATTTATTATTTTTTACTAAAATTAACCAAACCAACAGATAATTTAATGACAAAATGGTACAATTAAATAAAATTTACACGGCCAGGACGAATTTTTTATCGAATTGCATAACAATTAGCGTGTTTATGTAGACAACCTCATAGTCTTTCCTCACAGAAGGTCCTTCAATCGGTTTTTTACATTAAAATAAAGCGGACAATTTTAAAAACGCTCTCTTTAAGGTTAATTAAACAGTTAAATAATAATAACGATGTCCTTCAAATTTAAATGCCATGATTTGTAGATTGCCTAAAGAAAAGGAAAGTAATAATTCAAAAAGTGCTTTTAGAACGGAAAAGCGAGCCAGGCTCGTTGTAGACTGCATAGCTTTTAACTTGAATATTGGTAATTGCGCAATAGAAAAAAAAGGCGATTTTGTACTTTTTAGAAACCCTCCTTTAAACACTGACATTATAATAGGAAGACAAATTAAAAATAGGCCTTAAACCGTATTAAAGTTAATTGTTAAAGTATTTTGCCTCAGAATTAACTTTGGTGCGCACAATTAATCAAGGTGAGGTTAGAGAAGAAAAATGTGCACAAATATAAAGAGTATTAAGTAAGTGAAATTACTAGTAATTAACTTTTTGACAGTAATTAACAATTTTATAAAAAATAAAGTTTTTTATACGGAAAATGTTAATTATTTTCTAACGCTTTTTCTTTTTATTTAAACTGATAAACTGGGGTAAGACAGCCAAATTTAATCTATGCAAGTTAATTTTAATTAACCCGGTTTCTTTCTATAATTATGAATGACAAAATAGTTAATCCACCGCATCGAAATTATAATTTATGTTATTATTTAGTTTTAGTAAACGGTGCAACTGATTTTTTAATTTAAGAAACCGAATTACATTTCAATTAAGATAAATGATGCAATGGCTGCTGATGAAGGTAAACTACCAAATGTAATTATAGTTAAGTTAAATGAATAAATATTTAAGAATTGTTTTTTGTATATAAAAATGTATATTTAAGTTGGCTTACAAAACAGATTTATAATGAATAAAAAATGATATGAAATGTCAATGAAAAACTGGATTGTTACAAAAAAAGCTTCTTTAAAACTAACCGCAATTCCACTAGCTATGTTTAGAAAATGACAAATCCTGTATTTTTTCATGCAGCATCAATTATTACCTATTTTTTCATTCAATGAAAGTCAATGACATTCGAATCTTAATTAACTCGGATGAATGGAATTAATTCAGATTATTACAGCAGTTACTGCAGAGCTTACGTAATCGAATGAACTTTGTAACATGGGGAGAAAGAAAATCAATTCGTACTCTTTTTTCTACATCCCACTGGGATCTAAAGATTTTCATAGAAAACAATGCAAATGAGCAGACCATGCACGTCAAACTTGTCATTATCGCTGTCAATCTATTTTTGGGAAGTTGGCAACAAAATCTTATTTGAATAGGTGGATGACCTGGAGAAAGTGGTGAAACGCTATTTTCCTTCATAAATAAGATTTATTTGTTTGAAATCCTTGGAAAGCTTCAAAAATGCGACCCATCTCCCCAGACCCTTTGGTCTGGACGCCTGCAATTGTTGCTGGTGTTCTAGCCTCCCTTTCGCTTTATCTGAATCGATGGGGCAGCTACATGAAGTTCATGGACAGGGTTGGCACCTACTGGGACCATAATGGCGACACTTTTGACTTTATCGTTGTTGGAGGGGGAAGTGCCGGGGGTGTGGTGGCCAGCAGACTTTCGCAGTATTACAAAGTTCTACTTTTAGAAGCTGGGGGGAGGATTAATCCACTACAGACTATTCCAGCTTTGTCTCTTCTTATGTTGAACTATCCAGGTAAAGAAAGTAGTTTTAATTAAAGAAGTTAATTGTAATTAAGTTAATTGCTGTTTTAGAGATCGACTGGAAGCATAAAACAGTTCCTCAAAAGTATTCATGTTTCGGATTGCCACACAATAAAGTAAGTAAGTAGGGTTTTATTGACCATTTAGCCATCTTACACGGTCATTCAATTTACAACAATTTAAACATAATTATATTTTTGCCACACAATAAGAGTCATTGGAGTCAAGGAAAAGGGTTGGGTGGGACGAGCAATATAAATTTTTTAATCCAGTCGAGAGGAAACCCTAAAGATTTTGATAACTGGGCAAATGTTACCGGAGATCCATCCTGGAATTATGCAAATTTGCTTCCCTATTTTCGAAAATCTGAAGATTTCCACGGCAGATGGGAAAATGGTAAGGAAATTAACTAATTACAGGCAATTTAATTGTAATTAACGGGTTAATATTTGTCAAGCTCGAACCCATGGAAAAGGCGGACCTGTTAGAATAGCCCTTCCGGAATATACTGGAATGGGAGATATTTTCGTGCATGCTGCGAATGAGTTGGGGTATCCCAGGCAGGATTTAAATGGATATTTTACAGAAGGTTTGTTTAATCAAAGGTTTAGGTAATTAGTAAGGTAGTTTAGTAATTTGCTTTGGATTTTGAAAGGATTTGATACGATTTACTATCCGATGAAAAATGGAAGAAGGCACGGAGTTTTTGGAGCTTTTATTGAAGAGGCTATGCTTAATTTGGAGAAGACGATTACGATACGGCAATTTGCCTTTGTTAAAAAGGTAGTTAATTAAAGTTTAAGAAGTGTTAATTAACTAATTAAGTTGAATTTAATTAGATATTAATTGACGGGACGAATCGGGCTTATGGAGTGGAATATGATTGGCATGGAAAGACGGAGTTTGCATATGCACATAAGGTCTTTTGCCTTATTTAAGTTTACCAATCAGACAATTTTTAATTGAACCTGGAATTAATAATTTGTTAATTATCCTTGACAAAAGGAAGTTGTGTTATCTGCTGGGGCAATGATGAGTCCGCAACTGTTGATGTTATCGGGAATCGGACCGAAAGATCATTTGAAGGAACTCGGGGTAAAGTTGGATTAATTAATTTGTAAATGATTAGAGTTCTCATTTGAGGTTTTTCTACGTAGATTGAGGTGAGGTCGGACCTCCCAGTCGGGAAAAACTTGCAGGATCATATCTCAGCTTATCTTGGTCCATTTTTTGTTAATCAGCCAATAACATTCAGTATTGAAAGGGACGTGACCTCGATAAGCATTGCGAACTTTATGGTGCAAGGAAAAGGGATTTTGACAACGACGGGAACAATGGCCATGGGTTTTATAACTTCGGAAGCAGCCAAAGCCAGAGGTCAGCACGATTGGCCAGATATTCAATTAATTCTGGCGGGAGTATCAGTCGGAGAAAATTTTGCAAGGGATTTTGCACGAGGATTTGGAGTGAAACGGAGAGTTTTGGAGAAGTATTGGGCGCATGCTGTCGGGAAAGATTCGTTCCTGCAGATTGTTTCTCTGGGAAGACCGAATGCCAAAGGGGATATTAAACTGCAGAATACTGATCCTTATACGCCGTCACTTATCGACCCTAATTATTTGGATAACCAAGAAGATTTAGATATTCTCGTGGAGGCTATTAAGAAAGCTGTGGATATTGTAGAGAAGACCCGGTCGTTCGCAAAGTATAAAGGACATTTTACTGAGATCCCGTTTCCCGGATGTGAGAATATCCCGTTTAGAACAGATGCTTATTGGGAGTGTTATGCAACGCATTTTTCTGTTACGCTGCATCACATCGTGGGAAGTTGTTCCATGGGCAGGAATGATTCCAAAGATGCTGTTGTGGATACGCAGTTGAGAGTTATCGGGATTGAGGGATTAAGGGTGAGCAATGTTAATAATGGAGTGATTCAGTAACTGCGGGATTTAAGTTTCGGGATCAGGAACTCGCAGAGTCCCATCCCTAGTTTAAATATTAAATGTTAATTGTATTTCAATTTGCACAGGTAATTGACGCTTCCGTGATGCCAGTTGTGGTTGTGGGGTAAGTTGTGACTCTAAAAGTCCGTAAAAACTTAAATCGCAGTTGAATTAAGTTTTGAATATTTTTTTAGAAATACAAATGCCCCAACAATCGCTGTCGGTGAAAAAGGCGCAGATTTAATTTTAGACACTTACGAAGAAGAGCGTCACGAAGCGATAAGATTGGCAGAGGAGCAGCGTAAAAAGGAAGCCGCATTGGCGGCCTTAGCCGCTGCTCAGGTACTAATTCGTAATTTTACTTACAACTTTAAACAAAGAAACAAAGTCTTTCTTCAACGCAATTCAACTCACCAGGCGGCCGCCGCTGCTGCGCTTTCCACCACCCCGAAGCCTACATCGCCACCTCCAGAACCTCAAGATCCTGAGGATTATGATTACGACCCGAGGAGGATTAGAACGGATTTGGAGGAGATGAATATTCAAGTGGAGAGTGTTAAAAATTTAAGTTTTGCTCAGCAAGAACAACTCTTTTTGAAAACTTATTTTAGAAATAATAAAGACTTCTTTGAGAAAGCTGCTAGAAATTTTACTAGGTTTATTGACTAATTAAATAAGATAATTAGCAATTAAGTTTTTAAGTAAATTAGTTATTGTTTTAAATAGGAGGAATAATATCAAACGGGTTTGAGAAAAATGAATAAAACACAAAACTGGGTAGATTTTCAAAGCAATTTTATTAATTACATATTTCATTCATCAATTGCTCGTCATAACGGTTATCACACATGGTTAGCCTAAATTAATCAATCAATTATGCAAAAATAAGCATTCATAATATTATGCAACATTCAAATCTACAAAGTAAATTTCAAGAATAAAGATCAAATTGATAAAGTTTGCAAAAATATTTCGTTTGAAATACAAATCAAACATGGTGTATCTTTGCAGATAAAAACACCCTTTAGTGGTCATCTATAAGATTACCACAAAGCGGCGGCCACGTAGTAATTACCTAAACAATCAAAAACAGAGAGAATGCTTTCCTCGTTAATTTTACACGGACCCACATTTAGTGTCAAAAGTTTCAAAGTCGTCGCCTTCTTCCGCAATAGTGATCGGTTAACAATTGGGTATGTCAGGTATTCCTTGAGTGAAGCCAAAAATATTTCAGAAGAGTCAGAAACCATTCCCATGTAGTGATAAACCCGCAAAAGCATAAATCCTGCGGACATACTATCCCACACATAAAACCTGCAGCCAAAATAAATTAGCATTAGCCTTAAATAAGCTTAAAATCATTTTGCTTGTCATACCCAGGGTTGTTATTGGTAAAAACCAGTAATTGATATATACCGGTTTTTATCGGTTAAATACTTTTGGACATTGAACCGACTACCCGGGAAAAAGTCCAAAACTCCT
>JAANSO010002559.1:0-13213 GCA_036507315.1 Lepidocyrtus fimetarius
CTAGATAATCAGAGTAAAAATTTGTAATAAGGATTCGATTAAGAACTGAGAATTATTCAGAAGTTGATGAGAGCACTGGCTTGGACTTTCTGAGAGTTGATTGAGATGAGTTGAAGTTGGTGAGAAACTGGGCAAATCCTTTCTCACCGTCAGCGCCAGTCGTCATCAGAAATCCTAAATGAGCTTTTATTTCTTAAATATAATCAGCAAAAAATTGTAATAATTATTTTAATCAATTGAAGGATGTCGTGCAAATTGAAACTAGTTGGTTTTCATTGAGTAAATTCACTGATCTAGAGGAAGGTTAGGGCAAATGTTGCGTATTAACACATTGTTTGCTCAAAAATAATTGTAATTTGAGCATTATCTTAGTTTTTTAAAAGAAACAAGTGACGTTTATTTTGTGTGAGAAAGGTTCCAGTATTTTCCAAAATGTAGGGTTTAAAACGTGGAAAATATTAAATGAAAATAAACAAATTTTTATTTGTCTGTGAGTAATAGAAGCGTATGGACCCAAAAATGTAACTTGCCGTTGAAGTTAAATAATTTTTACTGTGAACGCGGTGGCAAATTTGGAATAAAATTTTACAATTTGATCTTTGCGAGTTTGAAATAAACAAGGATTTTCCTTGTCTGCCTTTTGGGTTTTACAATTTTTAAAGTGTTAAGGAAAGTATGGAAAATTAGGTGGGAAATGCATAATTACTTTTGCACTTTTTATGTAATTATCAAAGGAAGTAAATTAGTTGTAATTTTAACAATGACGCAGGTAAGTTTACCCAGGCTGATTTTTCTAGAAAATGCGCAGTAGATGAAGCCGAATATTTTTATAAACAAGTGGCGTTTAGTTATTGTGATAACATCCCTGTCTGGTCAAAGTATATGCACGTTTTAACAAAGAAATGGAAGTTTTTAAGGAATAAAAATAGCTAAACTAGGCTTTTATTGGTTTTGTTATGCAACGTTTTGGACCCCATAATGTAACTTGCACTAAGATTGGGAACAAAAACAATACGATTTATGACTCAATCTAGGCGCGTTTGCATTAAGCAAGGGTTTTTCCTAGTCTGATTTTTGTTATTAAGGTGTTAAGGTAAACAGTGAAAAATTAAGAAAAAATAATTTTTTCGTACTTAATTGGTAAACATTACCGCTGTAATTATGGAAATGACGCGTAGTTAAAAGCAGTTGTTTAAAGGAAACGTTATTTAATTTAATCTCTTTATCCAAACCCAAAATTTAAAGAAAAAATATTAACGTTATCTAAAAATACTTAAAAGCCCTAAATTGTTTGTTTAAATTGTATAAACTCATTGTTTAAATGCATTCACAACAGCATTGACAAGAAACAAAGTGAAAAAGAACATTTTACACGCATACTTCTTGTTTTCTTCATTTCAAATCCAAACGAAGAAAAAACTGCGAGTATCTTTTTGGTAAAGTAAGTCAAGTAGAATCTGAAAATATAACATTGTTTTAAACTTTTGACATCCAGTCTAATGTAAAATGTTGAAATGAACACTTTTATGACATAATAAAACCCAAAAGTTTGCTGTCAACTTAAAGAAAGGAAGTTATAAATATTCTTAGAAAAATAGCTATGCTCAAGCTTGTAACCCACCGAGAGATTTCTCTAGGTTCGGACATTGTAAATGCAAGGTTTCACGCTTACAAATATAGTTCCGTAATATTGGAATGTGCATCAATGTAAAACAAAAAAATTTTGCATCTCCTATCTAATCGAAACTAACTGACGAGAAGGATCCTCTTAAAAATATTTATCTTGTATAAAACAAAAAGATCTTCAAAACTTTTTCACATTCGCAAGTGCATTTAACATTGTTTTAGTAAAGAAAAAGAAAAGAATGTGTATAGGGGAAATGCAACTTCATTTTTTATTGCACCATAATGAAACTACAAGGGATTCTTCACCCCCGTTTAAAAATGAATCCACCTACGCAATCTTGTTCTTTCAAAAAAGAAAAATTTCTTCAATAATGACTTAATCTTGACCAAGTCCATTCATACATTACCCTTCAATGCAGTACAAATGCAGACGAAACGATACAAATAAAATGTATAGGTACTTTGCAGCTTTGTTTCAAACAAGAAAAAGGTCCAGTTTGAATTTTTCGTGAGCAAAAAGGGTATAAATAGGGATGCTCTGAGCAGAAGTTGGCAGAGCGGCCGTTCAAAGGACTCAGCCCAGCTCTTGAAAAAGCTCAACGGTTTGAAAGAACCTTGTTGAGTTGTATGGATGCAGTAAAAGCCGTGCGAGCATAAGCGCACTTAGCTTCAACTGCGTCTAGATAGGAAGCAGTTTCAAAAGCTTTCTTGTAAGTAGTTAGGAAGGTTTTATAGAAGAATCTCGACTGGGTGGGATTTAGTCTCAAATTGTCCCGTTTTTTTGGTTTTCATCATGAAAATAATGTAGATGCTACTAATACAATTTATAAGCTAAAAGGCTTTCCTTATGATCCCCTTTCAATGTTTTGTAATAACGAAAATACTTTTTCTAAAATTTAGAACGAGAAAGTCAAAACTTGATTTAATTTATTAAAGCGCAAGCGATCGGATTACAAACTTAGTAATAAATGAGATTCAAAGGAGAAATACAGATATGTGGAGTGTACTACTTGTATGCTGTAATGATAATGAAACTTTTGAATGAGAGTAAATTTTAAATGTTCATTAACGAAAGCTCAATCTTGATCGTTTTTTCAAAGGATAATATATAATGCTTGTACGGGCTTATGAAGTCCCAGGATTGATATTGCTGGAAAGGAAATAAAAAAAGTTCGCTTCTACTAATTTGCTTATGCTTTTGTATGAATTCTTCCGGTATTTTTTAATTTTGTCGAATTTTACATAAAAATGAAAGGATTAGTTTGTAAAATATAATGTAATTATTAGCACAGTTACTAGCAATTAAATTTAAAATGGCTTATCTGCAGCAAATAAAAAATATTGGAGAGAAAATCTCCATTCATTCTTCTATTTTAATTGGGAAAGGAAAACTTAGCTCCAAAGTTTACGAGGGATTGTTGGAAGGTCGAAGGCAAATTGCAGTATAAAAAGATTGCTTTGAACGAGGGAGAAGATATTTTAAAGGAAATTGAGATTTTGTGTGATGATCAAGTAGATTCACATCCAAATATTTTAAGGTATTTTTGCAATGAAGTCCTCGATGGGTTTTTCTACGTTGCTTTGGAACTTTGCAATGCTAATTTGAAAGACCTTGTAGAAAACAGCAAAAAAGTACAAGGGTGGAATTCGGAAGTAAACCATTTTAAACTCCTTCTTCAGTGTGGACAAGGGCTGGAATTTTTAGTTAGCAAGGAAATAATCCATGGCAATTTAAAACCGGAAAATATTTTATTAAAGAAGGAAGTCAATGGTCAAATAATTGTTAAAATTTCGGACTTTAAAACAAACCAGAAGCATCTTAAACATCCTGAGGAGAAATCAGGGTTACTTGAGAAAGAAGACTGGGAAGCTCCGGAGCTTGCCCTTTTTGGAGTGCAGGTAAAAAAATTGTAATTTAAAAATTGAAGCAAAATTAAAAATTCGTTTCTACATTTTCTTTTTGAATAGAGCACCCGAGCTGACGTTTATTCCTTTGCAACTGTGATTTACTTTGTTTTGTCAAAAGGTGCTCCACAGCAGACTTATCAATATGCCTCAGGGTTGATAACCTTGGAAAGGAATTTAATCCAGATTCTTGATGATACCCGGGGGATAAATCAACTTTTACAGGAGATGACTGCACCTCGTCTGAACAAACGGCCTTCAATTTCTGAAGTGATACGCCATCCTATTTTCTGGAGTTCCGAGGAGGTTATTAATTTCTTCCAGGATGTCCGCACAAGTCTTAGAGATCCCAAAACTAAAGAGGTTGAGGATGCAGCGCATAAATTTAGCCAGGAGCTTTTCATTACCTTTTCCCATATTGCCCCGGATTGGATATCCCACCTAACCGTAAACTTTCAAAAGGAAATTCGTGAATGGAACTACAAAGGATGGAGCTCAGTTGATTTGATTAGAGCGTTACGGGATAAATACTTGCATTTTGATCAGATGAGGGAGGCAGCAAAAGAAGAAATCGGAGGGAAGTTAAATTATGTTGAGTACTGGCTTCGTATTTTTCCAGAGTTACTTCAAACAACTTTTAGATATTTTGGGAGAATTGTTAATCCTGTGATTATTCCAGATGATTGCTGGTATTATGCAAAAAAGTGATTAATCATAAAAATTTTAAAAATAATTGAATATTCAATCAACGTAAATTAATGCAATAAAATATTTAATGTTCAAAATTTATTAAATTTTTGTATTGCTTAATCCGGGATTAATTTTTTAAAAATATCTTTGTGGAGTTGGAGGAGCATAAAAACTACAAAACTTTGAAAGCTTCATTTCTCATGAAATTTCATAAAATTAGATAATGGGTTACGGGAAAGAACCGCATAAACGATACAACGCATGGTTCATAAATAGCTTTCCTAGTTACGATAAACTCCATCGAATCTATGTAAGCAGTATCACACGAGCTCTCTTTTTTTGTATTTGCTGTTTAATACATTGCTTACTCCTTCCTTTCTGTTCTGTTTTGAATTTTCTCCTACGTTTCATGCTTTTTTGTTTTAACCTGACCTTGCTTAAGAGATAATTTCTTTACAACGTATGACATTTCCCATTCTTTGATTATAAGTAAGCAACTTTTTTAATACCAGTTCAATTTTCCGTTCAAAACGGACGTGAATTAGAAAGGAGAAATGAAAGCCACAGTTCAATCAGTTTCAAAAATTCTACTAAATCTTGCCTTAACAATTTTTTTGAAAGGGAATAAAACGAAGATAAAAGTTTTCAACTGAAGGCGTGAAACTTTCTCATCAATAACTTTGCATTCACAGCAAACTCTAAACGGTGAAACTGCGAGGCGCACATTCTACTATTTCCACTGTTTATTACAGCCTACAACCGGAGTAAAATACGATTGCGTGCACATCCTTTTAAACTTTGACAGTTTGACAACCACAGAAGGAATGGTGGACTAGCTGGTATTACAAATTCGTGTTTGGTAGAAAATGTAACTGCACCAATATCATTGCATCGTAATAATGCAACTGCAACTTGAGGGATGCTTCACTGCCGCTTTAAAATAAAAGCACCTACGCAATCTTGTTCCTTCAAACACAAAAATGAAAAATCACTGACTTAAACTGGAGCAAATTCATTCACATTGTTGCCCTTAAATACAGAAAAAGAGATGAAGCCTCTTCCGAAAGAGGTTCAGTTTAGATTTTTTGTGAGCATAAAGGATATAAATAGGATGAAAGCCGTGGCATCATCTTTGCACTCAGCGTCGCGTCTTAATCAGAAAACGTTTGAAAAACTTCTTTAAAACTTCGGAGGAAGATAAAGTCAACCGCATGTAGTTTCACGTTATCACATTCCCTTGTAATTAATGCAGTTTCAAAGTTAGAACTAGGATCGATCGAAACCATCCTTCAACTGAATTATTAAAGCGATCAGGTTAAAACGTATTAAATGAGAACGAATTGAAAGAACATCTGCTGGGTTTACTTGTATGATGTAATGATGATGCTTTTTGGGAGGAAAGTAGATTTCTCTCTGATCTAGAGCTCAATCCCTTCAGATAGGTAAAAGGTTAAAAACAAACTTTGCATTAAGCCATTGTCGATGTCAACTGGAGAGATCCTTCCCTGAACGTTGCAGCATTTCTAAAACCAAGAGGGAATGTATCATTCGTTTTTCTGGAAGAATAAAGATTGTTAAGGATTATGAATTGTGAGGGATGGCGTTGTTCAATGAAAACAGAAAGATATACGTTGCTTTGCTTGATTTAATGTTGAAACCGAAATTACTGAATTTCTCTTTAAATGAAATGATGACTTCCAACTTGATCAGATAAAAAGTAGTTCCCTGTCCAGTCTTTGTTTGACATTATACGTAGCAGTTGGTCTTGTTTTGTTCTTGAATACTTCCAGTACTTTCTATTTTGTCAGAGATTCTTTTTCCATAAGGAAAAACAAAAAAGAGTTTACAGTAAAATAATTAAAAGTTAATTAATTAGTATTTAAAATGGCGTATTTACAAGAAATAGAGAAAATCTCCATTTACTCTTGTAGTTTAATCGGAATTGGGAAGTTAAATACTAAAATTTACAAAGGGTTGTTGGAGAGACGGAGACAAATTGCGGTTAAAAAGATTCCTTTGGACCAGGGACAAGATATTCTGAAGGAGAATAGGATTTTGTGCAATGATGCGGCAGATTCACATCCAAATATTTTAAGATATTTCTGCACTGAGGTCCTGCACGAGTTTGCCTACATTGCTTTGGAACTTTGTGATGCAAATTTGAAGGATTGGGTAGAAAACAATGAAAAAGTTAGAGGGTGGGATGCGAATGTTGACCCTTTCAATCTCCTTCTTCAGTGTGGACGAGGACTGGAATTTTTACTCAGCAAGGAAATAATCCACGGAAACTTGAGACCTGAAAATATTCTGCTGAAAAATGAAGTCAATGAAATAATTGTCAAAATTAGTGACTTTAAAACCAACCGAAAATATGTTAAAATTAACCAGGAAGAAAGAGATATAATTTTACGAAAGAAAGAAGATTGGGAAGCTCCGGAGCTTGGGTGGAACCCCGGGAGGCGACAAAAAGAATGCGACAAATTCCCAAAATCCCCAGGAGGCGACAAAAAAATGCGACAAAATCCCCGGGAGGCGACAAAAAGAATGCGACAAAATCCCCGGGAGTCGACAAAAAAATGCGACAAAAGTCAAAATGCGACAAAATCCCCGGGTGGCGACAAAAATTGTGACAAAATGTAATAAAATGACAAGACGCCGTCGAACATCTTGAAAAATGACAAAATAGTTTTTAATGAATGTTGACAAAACTTATTTAAAATTTATTGAGGCATTTTTTTGCAGTATCAGAAAGACAAACTAAAATGATGATATTATGACTTGCATTTCAAATAGTAAAAAGTCAGGCATTCAAGAATAATTTTGAATCCCATTTAACGCGCCAAAACTACCAAACTTGAATGATCTTAATAAATGGATTCAATTTCGTCTTCATTTGGTAATGATTGATCTGCTAAATTTTTACATTTTGTCGGTTATAGAAATTTTATTGGATTATTATTTCAGCTGCCTATGGCAACAACTTTTTCTACTTTTGTTATTTAACTCCGGCTGTCAATTATTTTGCCTACTTTTATGTTGAACTTTGGAGGTAACTGGAATTTGTCTACTTCTTTGTCGCCTTCCGGGGAATTTGAGATTTTGTCGCCTCCGAGGGATTTTGTCGCATTTTCTGTCGCCTCCCGGAGATTTTGTCGCATTTTTTTGTCGCCTCCCGGGGATTTTGGGAATTTGTCGCATTATTTTTGTCGCCTCCAGGGGATTTTAGGATTTTGTCGCATTCTTTTTGTCGCCTCCCGGGGGTCTGCCCGGAGCTTGTCTGTTTTGGAGTGCAGGTAAAAATTTAATTGTAAAATTAATTTAGTAACGACTGCAATTATTTAAATAAGCTTAATTAAAATTTTAATTTGTTTAATTTAGAGCAACAGAGCAGACGTTTATTCCTTTGCAACTATTATTTACTTTGTCTTATCAAAAGGAGGTCCACAGCAAAGTTATAGTTATGCCACAGGGTCGATAACCTTGGAGAGGAATTTCATCTGGATTCCAGATGATACCCGCGGGATAAATCAGCTTTTACAGGAGATGACAGCAACCAAGCGTCCTTCAATTTCTGAAGTTATACGTCATCCTGTTTTCTGGAGTTCGGAGGAGATTATTAAATTCTTCCTGGATGTCCGTACGAGCTTTAGAGATCCCAAAACTGAAGAGGTTGCGGAAGCAGTGGAGGAATTTGATCAGGAGATTTATTCTCATTTTGCCCCGGATTGGATATCCTTTCTCACAGTAAACTTCCAAGAGGAAGTTGTTCAGTGGAACTACAAAGGAAGGAGCTCTGTTCATTTGATTTGTGCCTTACGGGATAAATACGTGCATCATGACGAGATGAGGGAGACAGCAAAGGAGGAAATTGGAGGAAAGTCAAATTATGTTGAATACTGGCTTAATATTTTTCCAGAGTTACTTCCGATAACTTTTAAATATTTTGGGAGGATTGTTAATCCGGTGAGGTTTCAAGATGAGTTCTGGTTTTATGAAACAAAGTGATTAATTATAAAAAAAGTTTAAAAATATAAATTCTCAATCAAATGAAAACAATGTAAAAAAATATTTATTTAAAATAAATTTTGTTTTGCTAAAATCCAGGTTTCAATCCAATTTTGCTAAGTTATTGTAGAGTTGAAGTAGCATAAAAATAATCTTCGAAAGATAATCATTTCATAATTCATGATTTTTCATGAAATTTCATAGAATTTGATATTTACGGAAAAGAGCCACATATTACCATAAATACTGCCAGAGCTTCATGAATAGCTTTTTAGTAACGATAAACTCTATCAAATCTATGGAAGCAATACTAAACGAGCACTTTTTTCACGTTACTTGATCCCATTTTTAATGTCTTTTGGCCTTCTTTTGTATTCTGCTTTGGTTCTTCTCGTAATTTTTATGATTTGTTTGTTGTAAGCGGAGCTTGCTTAAAGGAGAGATTTTCAGCCTTTTTTAAGCACTTCAGCAGGCAAAGGGTTTGGCATAGGAGCATGCAAACATAAAAAAGAAAGGAAAAGCTATGTACCTATTAGGCAAGATTTGAACTCATTCTTGTCTTTACGTGTGGTTCACTTTGAAAACTAAGCAAACCAACCGTTTTGTGTAGCATGATACCCCAAAATGTACAATCTACGGATAAAAGATTAAAACATATGCCTTTACATTTATTTTCACATGTGCAATTCTAGTAATCTTGAACGCTTGGTTAATAAACCAAGGGAACATCATATTAACCTTTGAGTTGAAATTTAATAAGTATACCTTGACCTTTGAAGTTATTCCTTTTCATTTAAAACTTGTTTGTATTTATTATTTGATAATTGTTAAAATTGAGTCATTCTGCAACTTTTTTATCCTATACTGCTAAAAAATATTTTTAAACTTGAAATTATCAACTCTGAAAAAAATGCCAGTCCAGAAAGGATTGTCCCGGCGATAAAAATTGTAAAAATTACAACAACATTCCCATCTAGCTTAACACTTAATGGTTGCAAAACCCTTGAAGATTCCTTGCCAACGGCCACGGTTTCATCGCTGCCGTTAAATGTAGTATTTTTAAAAACATTTTCCGAAATTCTCATCCACCTGTTTAAAATCCCAGTCTCTTTAAACTTTCCCAATCTTGTAATCAACTCAACTGGGGCAAGTCCTTTAAAATAAAATTGAAGCTCGGGCACAAACAAATGATTTCCAACAACTGTTCCTCCCTTGTCGTAAACCTCTCGCTCGTATTCTTTTGCATCTTTTGACAACAAAATAAACCCTGTTTTGTTACATTTTCTAAGTATCTCAGAAATTCTGGTTTTTTCCAATTTTCTGTAAATTTTTTCAAAAATTATTCTTCCAGTAAATAATCCAGAAACTTGATTCCAATCGGGATAGGTGGATTTATACATGGAAATAGATTTGAATAGGAGATTCCCGGGGAGTAATGTAGTGGAATTAAATATCAACCTTTCAACTTTTTCAGCTCTGTGCAGGTCATTCCCTCCGTCAGAGCTTTTCACAATGTCGGATAGTCTTGCAAAAACAAGAGAATATATTTGCAAGTTTGACAAACTTCTGTGAATCCAATGCGCATAGTTTTCTGTTTCAAGATCACTTTCGTTCACAAACAATTTAAAATCTTTTCCAATAGGTAAAACAAAAAACTCGG
This sequence comes from Lepidocyrtus fimetarius, assembly GCA_036507315.1. NCBI lineage: Eukaryota > Metazoa > Arthropoda > Collembola > Entomobryomorpha > Entomobryidae > Lepidocyrtus > Lepidocyrtus fimetarius. The sequence goes on from JAANSO010002559.1 coordinate 9,887, forward strand.
ATGGGGAATAAATTGGAATTTTGTCGGTAATTAGTTCCTCTACATTTTTGTATCTTTGGGGTTCCCTAGGTGTGATCATTTTGTAAACGTTTGTGCTTTTGTAGCCATTGCTTAATATAATTCCCATAAAGAGGAACAGCACAAGCATAATTTGATTTTGGAGTTTGCAAAATGCCGTGTTTGGAATAGGATCACCTTGTTCTAAAATGACTTTGACCAGAGAAAGCAATTTTTCCGGGAAATTGCAACCTTGCCAAGTGTACCCCAGTAGTAAGATTGATATTCCCAAGCAACCCCAAATATAGGCATCGTAGACATTTACAAGCTCTTCAAAAAGCGGAGTACTTGCTTTAAATCCACATAAAACTACCTGGAGGGAGTTCAAATTGTCAGAAATTTTTAAAGCGGGATTAATCAACCGACCATACATCCTTGTATTTCTAATGCACAGTGTAAGAAAAGCGTTTCTGTCGGTGAATTCTTGGGCGTAGTTTTGCAAGCGGGTTTTATCTCGGGAATTCCCGTTGTTACAAACGGCGATGGAGTTCAAATAATGAAAATTTGGAGGTTTGTAGTAGAGATAGGTTAAATTGCCAATTATAGAAGTCCAACTGTGAGCAATCACATGGTTAATTATTTCATCTTTGATATTTAATTTTTCAACCCATTTATGTGAATCAAAAGGGGTTTCACAAAACAAAAGCATTTTATTCACTGCACCTTCCAACCTTAATGGAAGTTTACTGCCCCAAATATTTGAAGAAAGTAATTTCATAATATTTTCCTTTCCTGTAGAACTTTGCTTGATTTGGAAGTACTTATCATCGCAATCCAAGCAAATGTGAAAAGAAAGTGTGCGAACAGAAGTGACTTGGAATTTTTCCACAAAAGCTAAATAATAAGCGCGGTTATTGGCTTTGATGTAAAATTCATTTTCATATCTGTCATTTTCGATCTCAACGTCGTTCCTTATCCAATAATATAAAGCCTCGTCTATTTGCGCAGAACTTGGAATTAAATATACTCGAATTTTCGGAAAGGAGCTGGGAATCACGTTGGAAAATCTTGTTTCCATGAGTTGATAACTTCCACCCTCACCCTCGTGTCTAAACCACTTGTTAGAAAACTCTGAAAATAAAAGTTCATTTGGGAACATGTTTTTAAGCTTTTCTTTGTCTGTTGGGAGGATATCCATATGTGGAGGGAAAAGATCAAAGTGAATTTCCCGACTCCATGGTTTCGTATTAGATAGAAACCTGTAGATATTAATTAACCCGCAGGAGACAAGATTCAAAGATTCGTTTTTTTCTACTTTCTCCAAACAGCTTTCAACGCTTTGATTACGCAACAGCGATGGGGATTCTGTTCTCCATTCGTAAATATATGGGTGGAAATCATTTAAGTTATTTAACTTCAATACGGTTATGGCTGGAAGGCGAGAGCGGGAAATTACCGGAAGTTGGAAGCCGGTTATGTCCAAGTTTTTAAAATTTGTAAGAAATGAAATGCAATGGCTGCTTTGAAGATTGTTGAAGTATGATAAGTTTATTAGGTGGAAAGAATCCCCCCAAAGTGAGAATTGTCTCTGGTAAGAAGTTTTCAGGATTGGAGAGTTTAAATGATTTATGGGGGTCATTGCTGAATTCAAATCTGGATTTGGCAGAGCAGTAAATATACAGTAAAGGATAAGCCAAGCAACAAGGAAGTAATTCATTTTTAAACCGTTTGAATTTCTGAAAGAAAATGTGATGGCTTTGCTCTCTAAACAATATTCAAACCTGCCGCAAAAGAATATTACCGAAACAGTCCCAGGCAATTGACAAAGGCAATAGTTTGATATTTAAGTGTTGTGTAAATAAATTTACTAGTTTTATTCAAGCATAAATACCATTTTAACGGGTTTTTAATTTTTAAGTTTATAACAAAGAGGAAAGCTTTGTAAATAAAACGCTTAGGCAAGGACAGGCTTTAAAGGGATTAATTGCATTTTTTTGGCGAAGGCAACTTGCACACATTGGGCAAATTGTTAAGCGTTTTTAATAATTGTCAAAATACAAAAAGGTAACAAATGAGAAAGTTTTGCCTGCCAACCAATCTTGTTATTGAGTATTCCATACAGTTACTATCTTATTCCGGCTTATAAAATTTACTTTATTGACTTTGAACAACGAGTGCAAGTTTCTATATTTACGTAGTTTTTAATTGATAAATAGAGCAATTTTAAAACTTTACAATGAATTTGTCTAACCTTTTGCCTAATTAATCTCGTTAGTTTAATAAAGCAATGAAATGTAAATCGTTTTTGCAACATTTCAAAAATAAATGCTGCAATGCTGAATATTAATCCGCAAAGTAACAGAATAAAAATTACGATAATATTTCCACTCATATTAGCACTGACAGGTGCGTTATCATTATCTGCAGTTGCAACTTCTTCCTTCGTGCCATTGTACTTTTTTCTAAAAATCAATTCTATAACTGTATTCCATCGTTCGATTATCCCATTTTCCTTAATCATTCCCAGCCGCTTGATAACATCCGAACCGATTAATCCAGAGAACTAGAATTTATAAGTGGTTTGGAAATACAATCTTTTCTGTAGAGTTCCTCCCTTTTTGTATAAAATTTGTGCGTATTCCTTTGATATGCTTGGTCTTAAAATTAACGAGGTTTTATTGCATTTGCTTAGCGTTTTAAAAAGATCCTTTTCTTCTTGTTCAGAATACAATTTTTGAATCAGATTTAAAGCTGATTGGTAATTTTCTGTTTTATTCAACCATTTACCATCAGTCCAGTTGGAATGCTGATTTTTAAAAGTTTCCACAACCTTTGGGAATAAATTTGTTGCACTCCGAGTAACATTTGCGTAAAGTGCTTTCCTCAAATTTAGTTCTTTATCGGTTTCATACGCGTAATCAATAGGGTCATATTCCCCAATCGGCATTTTGCCAAATAATTCAAATATTTGCATTATTTTCACACCCATATCCCAGTTAGTTCCATATACATGTGGAAAAATATTATCCAAGAAGACTTTTCCATTTGTTTTCAGCAAATGTTTTAATCCTTTCAAATCAAAAGATGCTTTTTTGACGTTTGAGTAAATTGGGACTTTATCTTCAAGTATTTGCTCCAGAGTTTCGTATCTTTGGGGAAATCTGGGAGTAACCATTTTGTAAACATTTGTATTTTTGTAGCCGTTGCTCAGGACAATTCCCATCAGCATAAATACTCCCAGCATTATTCGATTATGCGTCTTTGAAAAAGTTCCACTCAGAAAAGGATCTCCTTGTTCCAGGAGGACCTTCAGCAAACTCAAAACGTTAC
>JAANSO010002560.1:0-13213 GCA_036507315.1 Lepidocyrtus fimetarius
GTCTGTCTCCTCTTTTGGCTTATATTCTCCATAATGGGAGTTCAATTTTTTAAAGGACAATTCTTTAAATGTGTGGACGAAGAAGGGGAAAATGTGGACTGGAGACTTGCACCGACAAGGGATGTCTGTTGTGCTAAATCTGTCACTCACGGTTACTCCTGGACAAACACAGTATCCAACTATGACAATGTTTTTGAAGGATACCTAGCTCTGCTTCAAGTGGCTACATTTGAAGGGTGGATGGAGCTTATGCAATACTCTGTGGATGCAGTTGGAGTGGACAAACAGCCAATTACTGACTATCAAATTGAATACTACGGATTCTATCTGGTCTTTATCATTTTTGGAAGCTTTTTCACACTTCAACTCTTTATTGGAGTCATTATCGACAACTTTAACATGTTGAAAAAGAAATATGAAGGGAACATGTTGGAAATCCTTTTGACTCCAACACAGCGCAATTATTACATTGCCATGAAGAATTTGGGGAGATGGAAGCCAAAGCAAGTTATACAAAGACCGAAAACCAAATTCTTTGGGTTCTTTTATGATTTGGCAATGAGCAGAAAAATGGAAATTATGAGCTTTTTCATAATTCTTGTCAATATGATTGTGGAGGGATTTGAGCACAGTGGACAAGGCCAGCTCACTATTCACTTGAAGAACGGAGATTAATGCCTTTTTCACTACAATATATTGTCTCGGTAGATTATAAAACCAATTTGATATTTTACAATTGATGATTGATTATTGAACATCTAACAATGTATTTTTTTTGCAGAGGCAAGTATCAAAATACTTGGGCTTGGCCTATTCTATTTCACAATTCCATGGAACGTTTTCGATTTCATTTTGGTGGGAACTTCCCTAATTGACGCATTTAGTGAAGGAGATTTGAGCGTTTCCTTTCCCATTCCTCCAACCATGCTTCGTATAGTTCGAGTTTTCCGAATCGGAAGAATCCTTCGTCTTGTTAAGGCGATGCAAGGAATTCGAAAACTGCTTTTTGCACTAGTCGTCTCTCTGCCAGCTCTGTTCAATATTGGAGCCCTGCTTTATTTAATCACTTTTATTTACGCGATATTGGGAATGACTTTGTTTGGAAAGGCACCACGAAAAGACTCTGTTGATGATGTGTTCAACTTTGAAACTTTTATGAACAGTAATTTGATGCTGTTAAGGTGAGAGCATGAATAAAAATTTCTTGTAAAAAGTCTTGGTTTGCCCCAAATTTTAATTTAATAAATTATCTATTATTATAGATTAATGACAGCTGCAGGGTGGAACGAAGTCTTGGATTCATTAACTGTAGTAGATTCGGTCTGTGGCAACTATCGTCACATAGAATGCGGTTTACCAGGCGAACCGGAATGTCTAAACAGAGCTCTTGTAGTGGCTTATATTGTCTCCTACTTGATACTGACCTATCTCATCGTAATCAATCTGTACATTGCAATAATCCTGGAAAACTACGTCGAAGCAAGCAATGAAGAAGACGTTGGAATCGTGGAAGATGATTTGGAAATGTTTTATGTTCGCTGGTCTCGCTATGACCCGTTTGCCACTCAATTCATAGCATTTGATGATTTACCAGATTTTCTGGATAGTTTGGATCCCCCAATGCAGCTTCCAAAGCCAAATATTGTGGCAATTGTTGCATTCAACTTGCCCATTGCAAGAGGAAATAAAATGCATTGTTTGGATATTCTCCAAGCTTTGATTACACACGTACTTGGCCAAGTGGACGATTCTCCAGAGTTTAGGAAACTGCAGTCTCAAATGGAACACAAATTCCAGAAGCAATTCCCAACTAGGATACTTTTAGACATTGTATCAAGCACTAGAAGGTGGAAAATTGAACAAAATGCTGCCATCATTATTCAACGAACTTGGAGAGCTTACTGGAAACGGACTCATGGGGACAAACACGACGATGCAGTATCTAAGAAGACATCAAAGACATCAAAGACATCAAAGACTTCTAAAAAAGATGATTCTTCTAAACAGCCACCTCCACCCCAACCAGCTAAAGCCCCTGCATCGACACCTCCTGCAGTCAATGCAACTAGTGAACCTGAACCTTCAACCCATGGAGGATTAGGCCATATGATGGGACGCATGGGAAATACTAACGTGTATATCAAGCCATTAGACAAACCAGTAAACTCTGGAAAAAGCTAAACAATAATTGAAATGTACTTGTTATGAAAGCTTTTTAGAATTGTAAAAAACTGCTAAAATGTAAATAAAGCGTTGTATCATAATCTTGTTTCCATAAAATTAGGTCGCTATCGAGATTTGCTTTCAGTCACAATTTTAAATAATTTTTTTTTGGAAATTTTTTTCAAAATCATATCATGTGCGATGACGCTAACCCCCACTTCGAAAGTTATATAATTAGAAAGAGATTCAAGTGCCTTCCAATCCGTATAATTTTTTAGTTTAGCACAATTTACACTGAAAAATGGCCGCTGTGACCGAGGCAGTTCAAAACGACCTTGCCGCAATACGAGAAGAAATTAGAGAAGGAGTTAGAAAAGTTTTAGCCCACGATCCAAATATAAGTTCTGAGGAGTTTATGAGATATTACACGTAAAAGAAAAAATAATTATATTTAGATTTATTATGCACACTTAAAAAGATTGATTAAATCAATAATTGACAACTTGTCCATGTTTTAGACTTGTGCACAATTACTGTTGTAAAAACCGTGGACGAAGGGTTGAAGTGCAGGAGGAGGCCCCACGCCCAAGTTTCACCAGTCGCGTCAGAGACAGACTCCCTCGTTGGTTAGGCGGAACTGGTGGTGCTGGCAACAACAATTACAACGGTAACAGTAACGGTCCTCGACAAACAGTATTCGGAGATGACGTCTATGAACACATTGAAACCATTTTGACTGAACATTTGAATGAGCTTTTGGCGAAAGCTAAGGATTTGAATGGAGAAGATCTGCTCAGATTTTACAATGTAAACTGGGAACGATTCAAATTCAGCTCCAAAGTTTTGAATGGAATCTGTGGTTACCTTAACCGGTCAGTTTTATAGCTTGGTTGATGCAATCAATTATTATATTCTGAATTACATGGGCCAACAAACAGTTTCATTTTGTTTATTGACCAAAGGCACTGGGTACTCATTGAAACTGAAAAGGGGCGAACCGATCTTTTTGAAATATACCAGTTGGCAATCAACAAATGGAAAGAGATTTTGTTTCAATCTGTTCATGATAAGGTAATGAAGATCATATATTTTTATTCTCATCAATTATAGAAATCTAAATAATCGTAAACATACGTTACTGTAATATGATTGTAGACCATTTCTGTTGCGATTGACCTAATCAACATTGATCGGCGAGGAGTCAAAGTCGATTCGACCATGATAAAGAACCTGATAAATTCTTTGATTGAGCTCGGTCGAGATTTTGAAGCGGAACAAGGAGGCAAGCTTCCAACTGGGGATGATAGCGATGATCATGAATTAATTCGACGAAGGTTTGAAGTGCGATTTCTGGCCGAAACTGAAAACTTTTACATGAAAGAAGCAGAACAATTTCTGGAGTCTAACCCCGTTACTGAATACATGATAAAAGTAGTCATCAAAGTGGCAAATTTTAAATAAAACCTTTAAAAAATTAATTTAATAAAATAAAATATTTTTATTCCAGGTTGAGCAACGATTGGTTGAAGAAAAGAATCGTGTCACCTCGTATTTGAGAAATGACCCGAAAACGTTGTCCAGATTGATAAAAACTTGTGAGAGAGCTCTGATAGAAAAGCAAGCTAAAGTACTTTGCGATGAATTTCCAGTCCTTTTAAAAGCAGACAAAGTGGATGACATGAGCCGTTTATATGACTTGCTGATAAGGCTGGGAAACTCTTCCTTTGGAAACATGCAACAGGTTTTTGAACAACAGGTCGCAAGTGAGGGGTCTGCTGTACTTTTGAAAAACCCAGAATTATGCAATAAGGTACACGAGTTTATTAATTGCGGCTGGACTTTTTTATTTTTTATATGTATAATGTACTGATTCCCTTTGTGCAAAATAGGATGCCAAAGAATACATAACAACTGCGTGGAAGATTTATCAAAAGTTTCTAGAGATTCTGAGCACAGCCTTTAAGCAAAACAAAAGTTTTTTATCTGCCCTAGAAAGAGGCTTCTCCACATTTATCAATGAAAATGAATTGAACAAGTAATATATTATTTAAATTATTTATTTAGACCATTATCTAAAGGATAATTAATAAAATTAGTAATTGATTTTTGAAACAGAGGTCCTCAGAACGTTCACAAGTCAGCGGATATGTTGGCGAAATATACTGACATTCTTTTGAAAAAGGCTGACAAAAGCATCGTGGATGATAACGACATGCTAAATATGATTGTAAGTAAAACTGATACTAAAAAATCTACTTATTACTAATATGATGAAATATCTATTACTCTCTTGTCAAGATCACAATTTTCAAGCACATCAATGATAAAGACGTGTTCCTGAAGTACTACACCAACAAGCTTGCTCTCCGACTCCTTTCCAATTTTTCTTACAGTGATGAAGAAATTAAATTTATAAACAAAGTGAAAGTAATAAGTGGCTTAGAGTGTACCAGGAAACTTGGGCGAATGTTCAATGTAAAAATGACAACTAAGACTTTTGTATTTATCTATTGTAATCAGTATTATTATTCTAAGGTTATTTATTTTTTCATTAGGATATGGACCTTTCCAAAGAGATGAATGTAGATTTCCAAACGTGGATAAAGAAAAAGAAGTATGATAAGCATCTCACCACCCAATTCAGTGCATTTACATTAGTATCCGGATCTTGGCCTTTTGCTCCAGATAAGGTCCAATTTTCAGTTCCGGAAGAGGTATAAATTATACTCACACGATTATTAGCTGATATCTATCTGATGCCTGTTTTAACACTTTTTAATTTGAATTAATTTTAGTTGGAATCGTGGATTATCATCTTTGAGAAATACTATGCTACTAAACACAATGGCCGAAAGTTGCACTGGCTTCATTCAAAATCACGAGGGGAACTTGTCACCAATTGCTTTGAGGAAGGAAAAAATCATTACGCGCTCAGTCTGCCTATTTACAGCATTGTCGTTCTCTTACAATACAACATGAAGGATTCTTACAAAGTGAAAGAGCTAGTGGAAGCAACAAACCTAAAAGACTACGTAATCCAAATCATCCAAGCTTTGATGAAGTCAAATATGATGAAGTCAAATGATCCAATCAATGGTCTCTCTTTTGAATCTGAAGTGTTTCTTAATAAGGAGTACAAGAATAAGAAATTTATAACAAACATGAGTTGCTTAGAGGGAGGATCCGATGCAGAGAATTTGCAGGAATTAAAGCAGGAAAGAATTATCATAGTTAAAGCAGCGATCGTTCGAGTCATGAAAGTCAGAAAAACACTTGGACATGAAGAACTTGTTGCTGAAGTTACTGGGATACTTATTCAGCGGTTCTATCCGACCCCAGAGCACTTTCAAAAATCTATAACTTGGCTGACTGAAAACGAGTATATTAAACTGAAAACTAGCGAGCCGACGGAGTATGAATACATAGTGTGAACGATTTCATCCAATTTCAATATGAACATTATTTTTGCATGCCAGAATTTTAAATTGTGCAATTTTAATTCAATCAATGACGATAATAAAAGCAGTTTATGCATGTTTTTGGTAGAATCCAAAATGAACTGGCCTTAACGATCTCAATTCTCTAATTAGCCTAAGGTAATAGTCATAAGGTTTTATTCATCATAAGGTTTTTAAGGTTTGTATTACAATGTTGCAATTTGTAAAATTAAAGGAACTTTGAAATAACGACAATATCCTTTAAACAATCAATGTTTAGAGGCGGTTTAAAAATTTCATTAATAATCTCGGCAATAAAGTAAAAAAGATAAAAATCAATGTAAAAACTATTTGATCACTTTCGCTTCCACTCACTCTGTCACTTTTCTACTCACTTTGGTATTCATACCACTTTTGATTTCCATATTGAGGCGGGGGAAAGTAACCTTCAATACTAAGCACATTCCAAACGATTGCTGCAATCATGAGGAGGACAAAAAGAGTAAGGCTAAACCACCACACAACTTTCTCCCATCTCCTCTTCCTCAGGTTTCTTAACACGTTAATGCCGACAAGTACGCCGGCTATAGCTCCTCCAAAATGGGCAATGTAGCCGACTTTGGTTTCCTTTCCTTGCACCAGTCGGTAATATATGGCAACGCCTACGTCACTTCCAGTCAATGCAATAAAACTAATAATTCTAAACCAGGGGAATTCCATCTCTTTCCAGTTCTATTTAAATATAACCATTTTTAGAATTTAGCATTTGGGAAACCAAGTTGATTTTAATAATTTAAGCTGTACTTACCAGAATAACACTTGCTAAATGAGCTGTAATCAAAGCATACACTCCCCCTGAAGCCCCACATAAGAATACTTTAGGATCTGAAACGGAAGTTGCTAATAGAGCCGGCAACTACCCCAGCAAGGTACACAATCATCACTCTCCACCACCGATGCACCATTTCCAAAGGTATTCCAAGCATGAGTTGCATCAAAACATTGAAAACAATGTGGGTAAGTCCAGCATGGACAAACATGTACGATAAAAACCTCCAAGCTTCATAACGGCGATATGGATTGTAAATGAGTTGTGAATCAAATGGCACAGGTCCCTGCAGTCCAATCCAGCCTTTTTCTTGAACTAAAGGAATTGTTTGATAGAGAAACACTCCAATTTCCGCCAAACTTACGAGAATCATGAATAGGGGTGGCGGACAACAGGAATATTCTGCCAAGTAGCGTCGTTCATTTTTGGGAACGACTGTGTATGCCGCAGCTCTTAAAGCGCTCCTTACAAATGGACGGTCGCTGGCCATGTAATCGTAGCCGACAACCATGTCCAGAAACTCGTCATAATTGAGCTTTCCATTCTGATCTTTGTCTGCGAGATGAAGAATCGTATCTATTGCGTCTTCTGGAATGTATGTACGGAGCTCTGGCATGGAGAGTAAACGACGGAACTCGGAGAGGCGAACTTCTCCGTTTCGGTTGGGTTTGAAACGTTCAAAGACATGGTACCAGTCCTACAATTGTGAAAATAGCCAAATTTGAAATTGACATTATTGCGAGAAAATATTTTTATTTTTTACCTTATGAAGATCCTGCAAGCGAATATCCTGCTGTTTCTTCACACTACTCCGTGAAGTTTGGTAATCTCTTTTGTAGCTCATGGTTTATAACTGTGAAACTAGGCCTAATTACTATTCCATTCCAACAGACTAAAATATCTGTGCAATGCCAATCAATTTAAAAGACACTTTTTAGGTTATTCTCTTGTGTCAATCACTTGCGCGCGTACGTAAGTATATTCAGGATGAGTCATTCATAGAAAAAGTGAAAAACGATCTCATCCTCATCACATCCACATCCCATTTAAATCTCATAAAACGTTGTACAAAACAGATTTTTATGTATTGTTTGTTGATATAGTTTATTAAATCTCGTTTTTGTTTGCAATATCAACAGTTTGGTTGAATGACTTCAGGAAGAAGAGTAAATCAAAAGAATCTTCCTCGAGTATATTATTGTTTTGTAGCTGGTTATTATCATGTCCTTGTTTCTTTAATCTTTAAATCATCAGTCAACATGTTACACAGCAAGACTTTTCTCTAAACAAATTAGGTACACAAAATAATAACTTGACAATATCACCACCACCCTAAAATCCTTAAGACGCAGCCTACATTCGCAAATGAAGAGAGTTTAAAAACTCCTTGAGCTATCTAACGGACTCACAGACCAATATTTTACATTTTGTGGCCAAATTCTTTCCCTGCAATATTGTAACTGCAATTTCAACGACAGAGAACATTGCCTAACCCTATAATCATACCGCAGAAATTGAAATTTGCAAAAAAGGGATCCCGAAAGACACTACACTGATCCGTGTGCCCATCCGTATATCTTTACAAAGCCAATTCAAAACTTTACCATGAGCACTATCATCGTCTCATCAGAAAAACAACTTCATAATATCGTGTGCCGTGGTCGATCATTATGATTACCTCTTTTGTTCCCCAGCCAGCTACAAACATTTGCACATTTTTCTATTCACACATGCAACCGTTTTTTATAATTCTGCTTTGCCAAAACCCTTTTACTATTCATCATTCATGCGAAAGAAGAAGGAGCTCAAAAAATAAAAACATGAAAAGGATGAGCATGATAAACTTTTATAAAAAACGACGATCTGGGAGCAGGCAACACGAACCAAGTAACAATGTTTAATAATATTATATTGGATTGAAATCCACATGAAGAACAGTCTAATCCACCTCACGCACAATGCAACACTGAAAAAGAACAATATGAATTGAACAAACTATACAATCATCGTCATACATCAATTTTTTTAGGTTCTTCCTTTTTCATAGGCAACTTTGTTGTTATTTTGCTATTTTGCAGCTACTGAATACAAACATTTAGCACAGGTGAATATTAAGTCTTTGTCTGATTACATTGCAATAAAGCTCTTGGCTAAAACTGAATGGCCAGCTACTTCCTGTTTAGCATTGTGTAGAAACACAAAACGTTTAACATCTAGTTGATATATACCTTTCATTTTTGTTAAAAGTTGTCTCATATACGAATCGTCACAGAAAAACGTTCCTCTTTCAAAGTACAGCTTTGCAAGAAACATGTATAGACAGGTCATAACTAAACAAAGGCAAAGGGTCTAAAGGATGAACCATGAGCCCTGAAATTAAACCTTTTTGTCGTTTCAAGTCACAATTCCAAGAAACAGAAAGACTTGAAGGTTAAAGCTCCAACAAAACCCTGTACTTTGTGACGTTTACGCACATAAACCTGCTAAAAATACTTGTATTGGGGGTGGTAGGTGAGGTGCAACAATGTAAACAAGTATTGTTAATTAACTCTGGTATTTATCTTATTTATCATTATCATCCACCTCAGGTCATACTCATGTTGTTTAGTTCTTGAATACACAAATGTCATTGCAAAACCTGCAGAGTTTATCTTATGATACATTGCAACGGTTGAAGATAAATCCCTGGCAAAATTAACGACATAAATAATGTATTTGCAAAGTGCAAGGCAAAATGACAGTTGCGAACTTAATTTTTCTAATCTGATATGCTTTGAGCTACTTTAATGCTATGATTTTGAAATCCTTAGATTTCTCATACAATTATTAAAACAAGTGTTACAAAATATAATTTCTCATCATTACATACTTTTATGTATCAATATACCGCAATGGTAAAATTGTCGCCGTTTAAAATGATGTCCTTGAAGTATTGTTAAAAATAATTAAACAAACAGCTTAAATGGATTTGGTAATTATTTGGGGCATGTTAAGATTTCTCGTAGAAAGCATCTCTCAATCTTTCATCTCTAGTTTTCATGCTAAAAGTGCATTGATTATGATAATTACTTGTAATTTACTGTCATTACAGATGAGTAAAATATAAAATTATTTATAAAGTAACTTAATTAGCCAAGTTAACTGATTAATTAAAATATAAGTACTTAAATGGCAAGTATCTGCTTAAAACGCCGAAATAAGTTTTCTGCAAAAAGAGCTTCCCGCACGCCTCGCAAAGAAATGAGGATGAGGAATGCGCGGTTGACAAGTTCTGCTGACTTTTTGGAAAGAAAGATGAACTGAACTGAACGGGTTTGATAGACTTGAAACAAGTAGGAACATCTCAATTTGGACAATCAAAAATTTAACTTTAATTATTTTTTTAAATTTTTGAGTTAATTAAACTAATTCGGCTTTAAATTCTTATACTGTGAGAGGTGGTTGTTGCACAGTTAAAATTGTGAAAAAAGTTTGGGTTTGTTTGACTGCGTACCATTTCCGGATAATTACGGTTAATTCAAGGATTACTGCGCTGAGGTGATTTTTAATTTTGTTGTTAAACTATTTTATCATCATGTAAAAGTTGTTATGGATTTAGTTCCCCACTATAAGTCATCCCGCCAAGTGCTATTCATCGTCAGTCCAAAAATTAGTTATTATTAGGGTTTGATGAAAAAGTGCATGCGGTAATTGTTGCGAATGTTATTTTTTATTGATTAGAGAGAGACGGACACCAAAGTAAAGATGTTGAACCAAGGTAATCAACAAACTAAGAAGCATCCGATTCGGATTGGCCCTCCGCAGCAGCAACAGCCACCGGCACAACCGGTCGCCAAAATGCCAACGCCACAAGTAAAGGTAGCGTCGGCTCCCAATGAAGTGGTGAAAGTCCCGCAGGGAATAAAGCCTCTGACGAGTAATGAGAAAGCCACTGTTCCTGACGTCATCTATGATGTGAAACGATGCCTTACTTATAATAAAGGAAAGTTTTTGGGAAAGGTAATAAAATTCTTCATAAAATAAGCAATTCCATTTGAAGGACATTTTGTCTTCTGGTTACTTTTGTAAGCATTGCTTTTTGTAGGGAGCCTTTGCAAAATGCTATGAGGTTCAGGAGGCAAATGGCAAGACAGTTTTGGCTTGCAAGGTCGTCAACAAAGGGCTTCTTGTCAAGGCCCATCACAGGGAAAAAATGGTTCAGGTAAGCATAAAGAAGAAGAAGAAGAATCATGTTTTGCCTACCTCATCCCCCTTTCTTGGGACGGTTGTTGTAATAAATGTTATTGACATTCTTTGTTTGTTTGTAGGAAATCGCTATTCACCGTGACTTGATGCATCGACACATTGTCAGTTTTTGCTCCCATTTTGAAGACGATTGCAATGTCTACATTGTTCTGGAATTGTGTGCCAAAAAGGTAAGCGGAAAATACAGTCACTACTACATACTTACTATACCTTAGTTTATTCAACGTATCCTAAAATTGTCATAATAATATGATAAATTTATCTCAGAGCTTAATGGAGATGCACAAAAGAAGAAGAGTCGTGACTGAACCGGAATCGCGGTATTTTCTAAGGCAGCTTGCATCAGCCCTTGTGTACTTGCATGATGAAAAACGAATTATTCATCGCGATTTGAAACTTGGCAATATATTCATAAACGATCAAATGGAACTTAAAGTCGGGGATTTTGGATTGGCTACCTATATTGGAGATGGAGAACGGAAAAAGTACATTAATTGATAAAACCAACAAGTTTTTACTATTTTTGCTAAAAACATTACAAACTCTTGATTTACTTGGTGCTGTTTTATTTCTATTTAATAGAACATTATGTGGAACACCAAATTACATTGCTCCAGAGATTCTAGGAAAACGTGGACATGGCTTCGAAGTTGATATTTGGTCTCTTGGTTGTATCTTGTAAGTATCTTTAGGGTCACATTCTTCATCATATTAAAGGGTCATTGAAATAACAATCCTTTCCATTAATGTATTTTGAACAGATACACATTGCTGGTCGGCAAACCACCGTTTGAAACAGCTTCATTGAAAGAAACATACGCCAAGATCCGTCGTGCAGAATACAGTATTCCTACTACCAGGGTTAGTACTACTGCAAGAGAGCTTATCACAAGAATACTGCAGGTTGAGCCTACTCGAAGACCTCCTGCAAGAGATATTTTGACTCATTCATTTTTAACAAACGGTAAGTTTGAAATTTATTAAGCATTCCAAGGTTTACGGTTAATTTGAATTTGTTCATTTAATGAATAGGATATATCCCACCATTTCTTCCCGTGTCAAGCCTCACTACTGCACCGTGTTTTGAGAGACCAAAGGTTAAACCTGGAGTTGGAGTTTTGGTGGACTCGTCAGCATCTAATAAAGGAAAGATTCCTCCAAACAAGGGCACAACTTTGAAAACTGAGGTTGCTGCTACTAGTACTGCAGCCAAAAATAATGTTGTTCCCTCTGTGAATATTTCTATTGATCAAGGAAAATGAGCTTTCTAGCTTTGACTTGATGGAGCTTATGAAGAGTCTTCGAAAGCAAGTTTGTGATGTTCTGAAAGGAAAAGGAATTATTCAAGACCCTACAATTGATGGTAAACAATATGAAAATGAAATAATTATTTCGCTCGCTTGACTTCAGGTTTAATAAATGAAATCTATTGTAGATGAAAGTGAAGATCCTTCATTGTCCCCTGTGTTTTGGATTTCAAAATGGGTTGACTACTCGGATAAGTTTGGCTTTGGATATCAACTATCCGACGATTCCATTGGCGTCAGCTACAATGACCAAACCAAGTTGATTCTGTTTCCAAAGACGCTCAACTTGCATTATATTGAACGGGATGGTAAGGAGACCTACCACAGTGCTAGCCATTACCCCGAGGAGTTGCAGAAGAAATTCAAATTGTTGACATATTTTCAAAATTATATGAAAGAAAATTTGCTTCAGGTAAAAAAAGAGTTTTGTTATTATTACCAATATGAGCTATGAATGATTAAATAACATTTAATTATTTATTGACTTCTAGACTGGTGGAAAACCACCTCAACAGCAATCCAACAATTGTATACCTCGTTTGCCAAATTTGTGGAGCTGGTTTAGGACATCTCGTGCAGTCGTTATGATTCTAAGCAATGGAACTCTCCAGATTAACAACTTTCGAGATCATACAAAAACATTGCTTTGTCCTTTAGTTGGGGCTGTATCTACAATCGATCCCACATCCCGTATGCTACGCACATTTTCTCTAAGCTCGTTAAAAGAAAATGGAGTGTCAGAGACCTTGGCTGGGAAATTGTACTATGCTTTGGAAAAGGTATGCATTTTAGTTGCATTTACGCTATTTAATAATTTGTAATGACTTAATGACAAAAATGTTTTAATAGTGTGACGTCGTTGTTGGGGACCGAAGAGCTAATTCAAGTTAATATGGGTTCGGAAAAGTACGACAGGAAGTTCGGAAGCCAAAAAGTGTTAAAATTGTTAAACTAGTTGAGATTAAAAGTTTTTGTTGTACAGTGGTTGGAAATTTTAAGAATTCATCTTGTTTACCAAAAGTGTTTTCAATAATAAAGATGCATCTGCTTAATTAATTAATAATAAATGAGGAAATGACGATTTTCGATTTATTAAATAAGTTAATCTCGGTCTGACACAGGTACTTCCTAGGAATACACTGCAAAAAACTTCAAAAACTTGGTATATCTATAAATCTATAATAAAAATATGCTAGCACATAACTATAATTATATTACGTAAGAACAAGACA
>JAANSO010002561.1:0-13213 GCA_036507315.1 Lepidocyrtus fimetarius
CCCAATGTGAAATATCTTGTTTCTAGATTCATATTACTTCATCCAGCTTATGAATCCAACTTGTGCAAGTTCATGAGATAGTACAACCACAACTCACATGTATGCAGAAAAGAGCTCGTATTGCTTTTGTTGTAGGTAGGAAATCCCTTCTTTTTCATTTTTTTGTAATTGAAACAGAGGAAAAGGGAAACTCTGATTTGATTGCAGTAGACTATGATGATTACGCAAAAATATTGTACAGCTTTATGCAGTTTGCATCTATTTCTTTCATATCAATATCACCTACCTTTAACTAACCACTCACTACTCACATGTTGTTGTCGTGCATGAGCTTCATCTTTGGTTTTTGCTATATCAGAAGGATGAGAACAAGCGAACAATGAAATGAATTGAATTTGTCTTATGAGAGAATTATATTGCATAATATTACATACGATACAACCTGAAAATATATATCAGCAACAGCAACTTTAATTTAAGGTATTTTAATTATCATTGCGTTTTCAGTTTTCAGTCTAAAGGTTGCTGCGTATATTTATTTCTTGACTCGAACCTCAAATGTATGAATCTGTGCCGTTGTAGTTTTATGCAATTGCAAAGCGTTTGCATACTATACCTTACTTTGATT
The DNA here is from genome assembly GCA_036507315.1 of Lepidocyrtus fimetarius. Classification (NCBI taxonomy): domain Eukaryota; kingdom Metazoa; phylum Arthropoda; class Collembola; order Entomobryomorpha; family Entomobryidae; genus Lepidocyrtus; species Lepidocyrtus fimetarius. The sequence goes on from JAANSO010002561.1 coordinate 629, forward strand.
GCTAAGGGTGAAGGGTTTTTATTGCATTTTTTACGTCTGGCGTCTTATTGCATGCAATTTTCAATTACGTTTTCGCTTAAAATAAAAAGAATGACATGCTGATTTATGTTAAATGTACAATATTAAACACCGTGTGAAGGAGAACTGTCATTGATCATTACTATGATGAAATATTAACAAATGACATTCTAAATCACTCGTCATAGTTTAGAAACCCTTTAACTCGATACCGTTACATTTTAAAAATACTTGGATTCTTGGTTTTATCATTTCTGAAAAAGGTTGCAATTTTATATATCTCTAATTTCTTCCATCGACTTGTTAAATGCAAACCAACTCTTTGTCATTCATTCTTTTGACGCACTTATATGAAACAGATACATTATGAAAATACAAAAATGACTGATGTTGTGTTTATATAGGTGATAGGTGAAAGGTAGCATTCCTTTCCTTTATGCTGCGTACTGAATCGTCCAATACAATGCATAATATTATACAAATGTTTATATTTAAATACGACTATCATTATGTATATATACTGCCAATAAACCAAATATAAACTATGTACAAAAGTGTATTTTCAAAGCAATAACACGGGTTTTATTTTTGATATCAACCGAAAACTGGTGGGAAAAACTCTTTGTCATTCATTCTTTTGACGCACTTATCAAAATATGAAACAGATACATTATGAAATTACAAAAATGACTGATGTTGTGTTTATATAGGTGATAGGTGAAAGGCAGCATTCCTTTCCTTTATGCTGCGTACTGAATCGTCCAATACAATGCATAATATTATATAATACAAATGTTTATATTTAAATACGACTATCATTATATTATGTATATATACTGCCAATAAACCAAATATAAACTATGTACAAAAGTGTATTTTCAAAGCAATAACACGGGTTTTATTTTTGATATCAACCGAAAACTGGTGGGAACAAAAATAGACCCATATTAATTTAACAGTATTAAAAGTTTTGCAATTAGTTTATTCGTTATCCTCCTCCTCGTCATCAGCTTCATTTCCGATCTGGAAGTATCTTAGCTCATAACCGTCCCTGCTGGTGGCAATTACACGTAGCGTGTCCCTCAGCAAATTTTTCTTCAAATACTTCTTTGTCAAGTACTTAAGATACCTGGAATAAAGGTGAAAAGAATTTAATTTTTACAAAATGCAAACCATTTAATTTAAATTGCGATTATTTAAATAGTAATATTTTTCTTACCTCTTGGAGAAAGGAATAGAAGCATTAACAGCTACTTTGTTTTTGTCGCCTCGTTCTATGCTGATTGAATTGCCGAAGTTGCTAGTCTTTCCGTTAACCTTGATCCTTTCCTTCAAAAACTTTTCCTGAAAAAATACGAAGAGTCAAATCCCACATTACTCATGTCAGAATTAGGGAAGAAAACCCTAACCTCTTCAATGACATCTTTAACGTGAGCAAGAGTGAAACGTAGTGTATCGACCAAAATATTAACTAATGTAAATGATTTTCAAATATAAACTTACAAAATCTGCACAATTGAACAATTGATCTTCTGCTGGAAGTGTGCAATCTATCACGAAACGAGAGGCGACCTTCTTCTTCTTTCCTCCAACGGTAGTGCTCTTCCCCTTCAAAGCAGTTTTCTTGGGCGCAGCTGGTGCAGGTTTCTTGGGTGCCTTCTTAACCTTGGGGGCAGCAGGTTGTTCCGCCTTCTTCTTCTCTGGAGCTGGAGCGGCTGGCTTAGGTTCAGCCTTTGGAGGGGCTGGGGCAGCTGCAGGAGCCTTTTTTGGTTCAGCCTTCTTAGCAGCTGCTGGAGCCGCAGCTGGGGTCTTGGCACTACTCTTGGTAGCTGCTGCTGCTGGAGGCTTATTTTCCTTCTTATGCTGCTGATGGTGCTGCAGCAGGGGTTTTAGATGAACCCTTCTTCTTATCAGCTGGCTGTAATTTAAAAAATAAAAATTGAAAAGAGGCAATCCAATCTAATCAAGTAAGCCTACACACAGTGGATTAATTACTGAAAATTTTTCAAATTGGCAAACTATAAACCAATTAAAATTAATTGAAAGGATAGAAAAATTTAATTATAATTTTAAATGCACACAATCCACTGGAACTATTTGTAAGCAATTAATTAAACTGGTATTAGTGCTTTTTGAGCTTGGTATGTGTGCATTGACTTTACAGATTTAACCACAAAATTTAAACATTCTTAACTACACAATTAGCAAATTTAATAGTTGCACTTACAGGTGGCATGATTTTAAATTTTAAAAACTTTAAATTTTAAAATTTGACTAAATTTCTTCCGACAATCCGGGGATGACGATGGTTGGGAAGAACCCTCACATTCACTTCTCACTCTTCTGCTTTTCCACAAACAAGCCGCTTCTCAATACACTTCCTCTGCATGCACGTCCAATTCAAGCCTTCCCGCTCCCCTTTGCCAGCTCTTTTCTACATCACAGTGCAGTGCAGTGCAGTACAATCTGCAAAACTGCTTACGGGGCATTGTGCACGGAATGGTCCTGTACTGTCTTACTTTACCCCAAAAAGCTGAACTTGAACAGTCTTCGAGCGGGTTCGTTGGCCAAAAGCTTTTGATGTTTACTATTTTTTGTGACTTGAGAAAATGCATTTTGGCTAATTAAAATTACGTAATACTTTTCGTAATTAATTTAATTAACCTTAGGAAGATAATTAAGATGAATACGGATAGCACAAATGGGACGAGTTCAGGGAATGGATTTGCACATGTGAATCCTGTTGACAAATTGGAAACTGCATTTATGGTAAGACTGAAAAGTGTTTTTTTATTGTTGTAAAATTAAAAATTGGTTTTGAAAATGTGTTAAAAATTAGGGATGTTTGGCAGCTATTACAAAGGAGGACACTTTGACCAGTGTTGATAAAGATGAAATTAAGCTTGATGCGGAACAAGGGCTCATTAATTTCATAGAAAATGCTAGATCAATGGAAGGCTATTTTTTAAAAAAGAGACTGGAAATTGCTGCGCAAAAACCGGAATTAATAGTTAAAGATGATGCGAGTGAGTTAAGAGTTGAATTATATCGGAAGGATGAGCTTCTTAAAAAGAATTATGATAAGATTAACTACTGGCAAGGAATCCTGGCTGACCTACACTCAGGCGGTGGCACTCAACAAGGTAAGGAATTTCACTTATACATTGTAGTTTTGTTAATTTTTTTGTGCACAATCTACCAAAAAGCATTTAATTGTTTGTATTGTAATTTATTACGCAGGCAAAACTGTGAATCTAGCAGCTCCTCCAACCCCTACAATGTCACAAGGACCTGGAACCCCACAGGGCCAGGGCCCTTTAACTCCAGGCTCCGGCAGGCCAAACACTCCTGCTTCCGTTGGCAGACCAATCACTCCAGTTGCTTCTACAGTAGGATCGAGAATGCACACGTGATTTTTAAAAATATTATGTAAATAATATCTAGATTTTTATTTTGTACAAATAATTGAATAATGAATAGCGTAATTTAATTTAGGATAGGCTAACCTATTGCATAATAACCAATTAATAAAATATCATATAAAAATCAATATTAATTGTGATTGTTGTGAGCAAATTCCATCAATTTTTAGACACGAAATGGATGGATTTTCTACATAGTATTCATCTATCTATATTGAAATAGAAATTCCAGTTGTGTCATTGTATTATCAAGGCAATTTTGTTTATAATGATAAGTTGCATTCTATTTTGTTTGGATGGTAATCATGACTGTCAGTATTTTGCAATCAAGTCTACTGCAGCAAAAAATATGTTCATATATTTTCACCTGGGTGAAAGGAAAGTACCTGCATGAAACAATAAATTGTACTTATTTTCCTGCTGCTGTTGTATCAAATCAATTTTATGTCTGATATCGCCACCAGTCGCGACCGAATAGAAAACCTTGAGTTCCCTGTTCGTGCATATGGAAAGCCTAAACCTGTGATTCATTATTACCAGTAAATGTTGGGAAAAACAAGAACGCGAAAGAAAATCCATTACAGAGTAAATGAAGTCAGAAATGTTTATTTGAAGTTGTGTACTCAATCAAAAAGCTTATGTACAAAGTTAAATCGAAAATCAGGCCAATCTAATAAGTTAAATTGAGTAATATCGGCTATCAATCCACTTTAAACTGAAAATAGCGATATTTCCGTACATCTCACTTTACCCCTGAACGAATCATATACCCGTGTAGATGTATGGGAGAAAGTCAGATTTGTTCATTCTGTTCACAAAGCGCACATACAATTTTAAGTAAGAAAAAGTGAAAGGACCAAGTGTATAGGGCTCAAGATTACTTGTCTATTCTTCATAAAACAACGCATCAATCAACTTAACAGCTTTTTGATTTATCTGTCTAATGTTTACAGTTCATAGGGACGGACGCGGACGGAAGCATTTAATTTAGATCTTCATTGTACACTCTTCTTCCGGTTCTTGCATGCTGGAAAGTGTTAAAAAGAAGCTTGCATGCATGGTTGCATGTAGTAGGTAGTCTACAAAAATGAAAACCCCAACAACCCCAATATCCTACGTTATATTATTATTTCTTGTTGATCCTTTCAGTAGGAACGAAACTGGAGTTTTTTTGTTGTTTATCTGCAAAGTTTACCACAAAAGTTTATAAGCTCTTTATTGCTGTTATATTACTAAAATCCTTGTCTTATTGGCTTGTTTCCATAAACTTGGATTTTCTCTTGAAACTGAATACCTAAACATTTTGCGCAAAAAATGTTAGAAATGCAACAAAATACTTATATTTCACAACTACCGAATTAGCTTATAAAACCTGCTTTCTACTCTACAATTATTATAACAAGCTGTCGTAATAAAAAATATTCCAAGCATGATATTATGCTGAGCAATTATAAATGTTATGATGATTCCTTTGCATAATTATTCTATCAGCTCACCTAAAAAATCCAAGAGGCAAATGTCAAATGTAAGTTATGGCGTTTATAGCTCAAAAGCTAGTAAAACTCAAAAATGGTAAGATTTCGTTCTAGTTCTGGTATGCCTTAAATGCGCTGTGCATATTCCCTACTATGAGAAAGCTTCTGTAATTATATGATGTTTGCTTGATCAATTTGTAATCATCCGTAACGAACTCCAGATTGCTTTTCGCATAGATATACACAAACATACAAAGTCTCTGAAGTAACGTTCATTTTACACGACTAAAAGTAAATGAGTACCAAGAATCTGATAATAAACTGTGAAATGTGATGAAAAAGGCCCATTTTGGAAGTTATAAATACTCCTTTAAATTAAATCAGATATATAATTTAACACACTTTTCCAATTCCATAAAAATGCTTTCAACATTTCCAATACATTGAGTCTATGCAAAAGTTATGCTTACTAAAGCTTTTCCATGTTTTACAGTCATCTTGAATTGGAGAAAGCTCAGCCGAAAATGCAAACGGTTATATACCTGAACTGGCAGGGAAGAGAAAGCAGAATTAGAGTTTCTTAACAGACTCGCTGATTTAACACAAAATGAGAGTACAACTTTATTTATTGCTGTCGGAACTTGGACTCTTAAGACAGGAATTGGGAGCGATTTGGAACGTGGAGCGTGCTTCCTCTCACAGAATATATCCATATCTATCTAGCAGCGGTTTTCCTTTTCCCATTTTGATATGGATATTTGAACGGTTTTTTAGGTTTTCAACTTACAGACTTTCACTCATTCATACCTTATAGCATAGTAGAGTTTTGTTTTATTTTACATTTTTCATGCCAGATATTTCCCAAATTCTATTGTATTAAGTATCGCTTAAACGCTTTCACAATGAACTCCTAGAACAGGTTATTTTTAGAAAATTGAAGAAGACAATAAACTTACTAGGTTCATCATGTTATGATGTTGATGATGGAGTTTTATATTGTGACGAGAATGACGTAAAGTGAAAGGTATATAGAGAAAGTGAAATAAAAATTTACTAAATAAAACCAAAAGAATATTTCTATAGGGTCGCATGCTAGAGTGAGCCCACTTGGTTTTGTTACTTTTATCTATCTTATTTTCAAAAATGTTAAATACGTATGAATATTTATGACAGCTATCGAAAGAAAATAAAGGAAAATACTAAATATAAGAAAAAAAGTAAACACATTTCTCCTTCTTTGGCTATTATACTGGAAACCCACCACTTCAAATATTGTGTCTGTTGAGAATTTTTTTTGGCATGTCAAATGCAACAAAGCATGAAACGAAGACTTGAAATAAAAAATGCTGAATCTATGAAAGGTATAATACGCCAAAGTCTTGTATTTGATTTGCACTTATTGCATTTTACTTTCTATCATTTTCACTTACCATTGAAATTACAAATTCATTCCATTTGAGAGTCAGGAAAAATATTCCGAAGGGGTCTAACTAATCGTAAGTAAAGTTAATTTACTCATTTCATAAATAACGTGGATAAAAGACCAAGGCGATTAAGTTTTGCGTTTAAAAAAAGTAGATTATAAAAATCGAAAAGCATTGTCAACTTTCCCATTCTTGATATAAGATAACAGATTATGTCTTGTTTAAAAATGTTATTTTCATGTATTTTTTATCAGTACATCCTTCAGCATTATAAAGTTTCTCTGTGGGCTCGGCATGGCGCAACCCACCCTATTTCTTTTATATTTTTTTCACAATTATTTTTTAAACAATAAAGCATAATATGAGTCATGATTATGTGGCGTTTCCGTTCTCTTATAGATTTTGAATATTGTCCAAAAGAAGAAATACAAATAAAAATGAAAAATATATTAAATTCCAAACAATTTCCCTTCTATTTTATACTCTATCACCGCCTTTTTGTCATTACTATATTCACTATGAATAATATTAAGTATTATTATGTTGATGCTTACATTTGTACATTTGCTTTTGTAATGGATAGAGGAACAATGCAAAAAATGTTTTGTCTGCAAAAGGCATTTGTGGCTTTTCGTGAGAAGGAAGGAAATGAAGCAACAAAAAATACTTTGTTCACAACTAATACCAAAGACTCCCTTGATAATAGTTTCCCCATATGTTTATGTATTGAAAATGAATGGATTACCGCGACTTTAGGACAACTTTACAATTTTTTAAAATACAATAAAATCGCCGGGAATTTCTCCTAGGATAGAAAGTAAATTGGACTGGATTTACTCATAGACATAGACATTTAGTATGTATCAAACACAAAAGAGGTTGAGGTTACTTCTGGAACAATAATATAACAATACGTGCGAGTAACGAGTTAAAAAACAAAACCTGCCTTTTACTTGACTTAACTTCTTAAAGCAAATCCCACTTGATAAAACTTTACAAAGCAAACTGAAAAGGGATTTATATGTTTATTCCAATATAAAGAGAAAATCAAACTTTTCATTTGGTAACTTTTTCATTTTTTTATATTCATATAGTCACCAAAAACAGCTAAACACACACGCTAGTTGTAAAAGAAACCACGCGTGAAAGCAAAACAGCAGAGTCGCTATCATAAAGCCAAAGCGAATAGAAGGTATTCCTACAAAACCGGATGAATAGGATAAATAAACTGTGCCAGTGCCAGGAAGCAAGAAAAGAAATGAGTAAAAGGTCCGCATATAATATGAATGTATCGTGAAATATTACTAATTTTCAAAACGATGTACTTTTAATAAAACAGCAGTAGTGCATATAAAGAGACTAACTTTCTCCTGAAGTAGTTTTCTGGTTCTTCTCTAGCGCAATTTACAATAGAAAGGTTCGTGTGATGACGTAGGTTGGTGGCTCTTTCTCTTTCTCTACAATTCTTGCGTATAAGTTTATACATTCATACTTTACACACACACGTAAACAAGTGAATTGCAGAAAAGGGTCACCAAGAAGAGAAGACTTTCTCTTTAAACGAGAATGACGACTATCCACATTGCCACCACCACCATGCCGTACTACGTGAGTTTGGTAAACTATCCACATTGCCACCACCACCACCACCATGCCGTACTACGTGAGCTTGGTAAGTAATGTGTGCGATATAGTAAACGTGGTGGTCTGGTGGCGTAGTGTTAGCAAAAGCTTTATCAAAACTTTTTTGCTGCTGTTGGAGAAAACTTTTACTGTATGATCAAAGAGTCGCCAACTTTTACAGCTACTGCATGCCATATCATCATTGTCATCATCAATTGCTTATTACTTGCTTTGTAAATATATATGTCTGGTTACTATATTATTAAAGTGAGTATATGCGGTGACTTGTCTCCAAAAGTCTAAAAATTTTGCATTTATACAGTACCAGTTGTACATATTTTTGCACACATATCATCATCAACATCACTCACTATGATACGATATGACTTCCCCTACCGCTAGATCAACCTTAGCTTTCCTTGACTAAAAAAGCAGTTCACAAAACAAAAAAGCATGGATTTTTTCATTTTTCTTTCTTTAGTTTTTAGCCGCAGTCTTCTTGAAAGCCATCTCTATATAGATGCTATAATGGCAAAGGCACAAAATGATTGCTTTTTCTTTTCGTGGTTTCTCCATTTACTACTTTCTCTTTAGCTTTTGCAAAAAAAGTCTTTTCTAATAACTCCGTGTCAGGGGAGAAGTAATATGAGAAGGATATTGTTATATGGGAATAAGACATGAATTCATTTCGGATAAATTTTTTGTAGGTTTCTTTAGAAAAGTAAGGTTTGGGTTGGTTTTTTGCTGCTTTTACTCTTCTACCTTTCACCCATACTAAGCTTATGCATGTATTCATTTTATACTTATAATAATTATGAGTTAAAAATATAGATAAGAGTAGTCGTAGAATGCACTCTTTTCTTTTTCATTTTCTGATGATTTTGTTAGTGGAAGACAACCTTTTGGCTTCCCTTTTCTTGCAAAAGGCTTTTTAGCAGAAGTGGTGGTGGTGGATTTAAAGCATAAAACAGTGTGGAACTATGCTGCTGAAATAGCAGCATTGAAGTAATGTAATAGCAGGAATAGAGAAAATCAGACCTTATTAGCAGAAGTGGTGGTGGTGGTGGATTTAAAGCATAAAACAGTGTGGAACTATGCTGCTGAAATAGCAGCATTGAAGTAATGTAATAGCAGGAATAGAGAAAATCAGACCTTTATTTTCTAGGTTTTCTCTGTATATGCTGAAAGCAACCTTCCACTTTTTAGTTCTTTCCCTGCCTTTCTCCTTCTCTTCTTTCTCTTTTTTTACTCCCATCCCAGTTCAGTTATAAAGCCGTAGAAGGGCTATATCTGCACTATGCTGAAATTTGTTGCTAATGCTGCTTCAAACGAGAAATAATCCTTCTGCTTTCCTTGTTGTTGTGCTTTGGTGTTGGAGTGAGTGAAGTGTTTAATTTCTGCTCGGCTTAAGAGGAAGTCTACGTCTTCATTAACAAACTAACTTTAGGGTTGTAAAATTAAGACGAAAGATCCAGAAAAAAATTTAGCAAATGGAAATATACTCGCAGTTTTGATGTAAATTATAGTTGGGTGAAGTAGATTCGGCAAATTTTTACAAATGAAAGAAGTAGCTGTGTGACAACAACACAATCGTATTCAATTAGAAAATAAAATGTTATAGCAAATACTATAAAACCATAATCATAAGGGAGTGTGTGAATGTAATTTTTACTTACATTTTTTGTTGTGCTTGTATATGTGTTGGTGAGGAAGGTTCATCGGAGAAAGCAAGATTGTGTGTAAGCGTGAATTTGGTCAAGAAGAGATTGGGAATAGTAAATAAAAACTACATTAAAGCCTAACAACGTTGATTAATATTCAAAATGACTGAAACAAACAGCAAACCGATGTTACTCCCATCCCAAAAACCTAAACCGGATGGGGGTTTTAAGGAATTTCTATACAATTCGGAAACTGGAGCTGTCCTTGGACGTACCGGACTTTCTTGGCTTTTGATTTTCGTCTTTTATGTTATTTTCTACATTGGGCTAGCTGCGTTCTTTTTGCTCAATTTCTACCTCTTCTACCTTACATTAAACATGGACGTTCCGAAATGGACTATGGACTCAAGTTTGATTGGAAATAATCCTGGCTTAGGATTCCGTCCTATGCCAGATAGGGAAGATAATGCGGATTCTACTCTTATCTGGTTCAAGCAGAACGATCCCAAAGATTACAAATTCTGGTCTGATCAGTTGCAAGAGTTTATCGATAAAATTGAAAAGATACAAAAGGATGCCGGAGTTGATTCCATTCACAGTTGCAATCTGGGCACTGAGAACACCGCCAGCCGAAACAAGTCTTGTCTCATTGACTTGAAACAATTTGGAGCGTGCTCGAAAGAAAATGACTTTGGATACGGACATGGACAGCCCTGCTTTATTATCAAGCTAAACAAGATCATTGGATGGAAACCTGAAGCGTATGGGTACAGAGATGAGAGATCAAATTTCAATCATGATCTGTTTGAAAGGGACTTGGCTCGTGAACAATCCGATAAAGATATGCCTGATGATTTAGCAAAACATATAAAAGATGAAGTAAACAAGTTAGATCCCAAGAGGGATGCCGCTCTTCTTCGCCGATTGTTGGAGACCGTGTGGATTTCATGTACAGGAGAAAATGTAGCTGATAAGGAAAACACTGGTAAGGAATTGGGCATTTTATTGACCTGTACAAAAATTTTTGCTTAATCTGAGAATGAATCAAAATGGAATTTTGATGGGTTTGACATTGTAGGAGAAATCATTTACTATCCAACTCGCGGTATTGAAAGCCACTTCTTCCCTTACCTGAACCAAAAAGGATACCAACCACCGTTTATTATGATCCAATTCAATAATCCCGTTCACGCAGTATCTTATCAACGTGGAATGTAAGGCGTTTGCAAAGAACGTTGTCACCGATAGGATCTTGAGGATTGGGTCGACACATTTTGAGCTGCTTATTGACTAATGATATGGATCACGTTAGAGTAAGTTTTAGCAATTTAGGAGAAGCACCGCCTTTCCGTGGTACTTACCAAAAAATAATCTTGTGCTACAACCACATTTTAAGCATACTTTTACACCAAAACTTATTCTAGAAATGCGGTAGAATAGATTGAAAAGGAATTTATTTCTTGTTATCGCATTATTGTTATTTTATTAATACGAATAAGATATTTTAGAACTTTAGAGAAAGCAATAGCAAAGGGGTAGGAGGTTTGATTTAAGATTTTATTTATAATTCATAGTAGCACAGAAAGTTATAGTATTTAATTAGTGAACATAATTGAATCATCACTTAAATCGATTGATATTCGATAATAAAAATTACTTGTATATGTAGGTACTATACAAAAAAGCGTTTTCCATCACAGCTCAAGTCGGCCTTTTACACTACACCAGGAAAGTCCAGACAAATAATTATTTGCTTCACCATCGTTGGATTGTTGGGTTTAAAATAATATTGATGAATTATATAGCAATATTGTCCTAAAGTGGAATAAGTCATTTTCGTCTTATATTTTCACTCATTACTGTTAGTAAAAACGAATTTCATNAGCAATATTGCCCTAAAGTGGAATAAGTCATTTTCGTCTTATATTTTCACTCATTACTGTTAGTAAAAACGAATTTCATTTCATTTCCGTATCGTATAACATTAATTAAATTAGAAGAATTCGGCGAAAAGCAAATAGCAATACATTAAAAAGGAGTAGACATACTTTCCCATTTCTTGTAAGGGGATAAGCATATCTACCTAAAAAACGCCATCACTATCATAAGAATAATAGTGTTTTACTTTCACCTCTTCTACTGATTTTAACGAAATGATTTATAAGAGGGAAGTAAGGCATCCTACTTTGAAATGAAAGAATATGATAAATTATATAGGAATCCTTTTAAGTCCAACTACTTGAGACGGTCAACTGCTGAATCTTCACTTATTCACAAACGTAGGCAAATTTTTAATACGTTGGATTAACATGTAGTAGCACTGATAGTAGCCGGAAATTACTTTCAATAATAGAAATGCAGCAATATTTGTTTATTTTATGTTTCAAAGGTAGTGCTAGATGCACAGATATTTTGTCGCGATCACTTCTTTGTGAACAATAATATTATACTAATTACATCTGGCATGTATGTGTATGCAATATGCATTCGTTATGCTATAATAAATATCATATTATGTGGTTTTCAGTGGCTATATATTTATAGGAAAATTGTTATTTAAAGAACATTAAAATATTTTATACAAAATATAGATTTCGATACTTTAAGCACTCCCATCATGTCACTCCCATTCTTCTAGGGTTTTGTCGGTATCGTTTATCATCGTTAATCATGGTTTCTTCGGGCTTTCATACTCTTTATCTTCCACCTATGTAACCTCCTTTAAGTAGGACTTTTGTAGGATTTCTCTCTCATACATTTTTTACTCTTCTAGAGATAGTGATTATTCAACATTTTCTCTAAATTTTGTACTTGCCTTTGGCTTGGAAATATCCTTTTTCTTACTGCAAAGCAATATAATTTGCTGCAAACCTAATTTTAGTTTTCATTTATGTAAGCAAAGTAAATCAGCAACTACAACTTAATATGAAGCACTCTAGCACAATGATGTCATCTAGATCAA
>JAANSO010002562.1:0-13208 GCA_036507315.1 Lepidocyrtus fimetarius
AGTATAAATTTACAATGTAAAATGGCAAACTTTCAAGCGAGAGTGAAGATGGATGACAGAAGTTATTTTAAAGAAAAGTATGTAACAGGAATTAAATGCTTTGAAATATATGAAATTAATCGCTTAAAGGTAAATAGAGTATGAATTACGTTTTCTGATCTTTTGTTCAACACACCTGTCAATTGAAGTTTTGCTGCTGGGGAGAATATTTAAATACCAATCGAAGAATATTTGAAAGGATTTTTTCAGTATGCGGAGAGTTTTTGGTTGTAATCTTACTTCATCATAAGTTCATAGTAGAATCGAAAATCGTAGATTGTAAAGTAGTAAAATCCAGACTTTTTTTCAAGGAAGGTAATATATCGGTATTATTACTAGCTTGAAAAGCTAGTTATGAAATCGGTATGTTAGTCTGTCTGTCTGTTTCCGCGATAACTCAAGAAAGCCTCAACAGATTGCAATTAGATTTGGCAGACTTATAGATATAAACCTCGGAATCACCTGTATAGTTTTTCAGCATTTATGGATTAACGGTTAAGCCGTTAGAAGTGACCGCTAGAAAATCTTAAATTGCAACATATGGCAAGTAGCATATTATCATTTAAACGGAAATAGCTTGTAGACAAACTATATGCAAATAATTTTTGCAAAAATTAAAATTTTTGGTCGAAAAAAATCTTTTAACATTTAGTAACGGTTTTAATAGATCAAAGCTTTAAAAAAACTTGCAAAAGTTACAATTTTTCAAGCTAGTGTCTACGCAGGGCGGCCTTTTATTATTATGTCCCGTCGTTAATCTAAAATCATGAAGAAATTAGCAGAGAAAATTATTAAAAACGGGTAGGGAAAACTGTATGGACTTAAAAGTGTAAAATTGCGAGATGTAAAATCAATTTGAACAGATGCAGTGTTCGTTTTTCTTTTAATATAAACTTAAACTCTTTTGCATTTTGTATCCGATAAATTCAACAAAATGCTTCAAATTTCCAAACAGTTTGCATGTTGTTATCTTTAAAAATTTCAGAATTCAAAATTCACGGCATTTCAAAGTCAGACTTTCTTTTCAAACTTGCGAGAATTCCAGCAATATAATTCATTTTTGTACTACAAATCGTTTTAAAAATAGCTTTACTCTAGGGAAAAGCTCTAGGTAAAAATATTTAAACCCAGCGGTTTGGGTTGCCTTTTGGTTTGCTTTAAGATGGCTGGTTTAAGTAGATCAAATCTTTGCATTGCAGTGATAATACGAAATGAAATAAATTTGTTTCGGTCCAAAGGCAACCCTACTGGTGAATTTTGTGAAAAGAGTTTTAAGGCGGCTGTTAAGTAACATTACATGTTTTTTAACGAGAGGGAAACCCCAGGAGTGGGGATTATTGTGTGAATTAATGAATTGCGCAAAAATGATTTTGAGCAGAAGCTCAATTTCATCTTTATCTTGCAGAAAACATAAGTGGTTTTTTGCGGATTTAGAAAAGTTATAAACTTCTTCGAAAATCTTACGTAACGTGACAAATGCGTAGTGCAAAATCAAGCTCGCTTTTTAGGTGAATGGACATACTCGTTCATTCCTTTAATCCAAAATGGGGATACTAAAGCAATTTCATTTAAAAGAAAAGTCATTTCACCAGGAGCTTTGATTGAAAAGGAGATTGAATGAAAATGGATGTACCTTGTCATCATTTTATCAATTAAGTTAAACCTGCACTTGTTCAAGAGACATATTGGCAGGTTAATGACTAGACTAGACACTCAACGAGTAATTAAGGCTGCTCTTGATGGCCAGGTACAGGCCATTTACCTGTCAAAGAAAAGTTGAGGAGGTTAAAAAACAGTCCACCTGTTGTAAGGACAACCGAGACGAGATGAAGATTGCATGTCTTAATAGATACATTCAGGTAGGCAATAATAATACCAATGAGTAATTAATCGCTCATTGATTCTGAAAAAACTCCAAAGTTGATAAATAAACAAATGACTTCATTTTAGCCTTCTTCACCTAAAAATTGCACAACAAGTTTCAATTTGCATTTTTTTGCCAAAAATGTGAGAGCTCTTTAGAAAGAACAAGAGCAGACGTTAGATAAAAATTTAGCTGGCCATTAGTTCATTTTTTAGAATGACAGATTGCAGGCAGAAGATCTACATATGTCATTATCTTATGAAAAAATGTGTTTTTGGCAAGTTTATAACAGCCACGTCAGAGCCACACTTTTACGCAAACTGGCTGCTTTAATTTTTTAATAAATTATTGACAAGTATAATCATTTCTTACTTACGTGGATAGGATGCTTCCTACAATCTTAAATTATCCATTTTGATATTTAGCAAAAATAAAAGATTGGCGGACATGATGTAACAATACTTAAGGGCCAAGTTTCCTTCAAAAATTCGAATAAAGTTATATTTTTCTTTTTTATCTTCTTCTTCATCATATTTCTTTCATTTCACATAATATTAGAAGTATGCACAGTTACTGAAGCTGGTTGGGTCTGCTTGTCATGTCGATGACTAAGCTGCACCTATCTCCTTGTCATCTTTGCAATGCTGCAATAATCATCCCATTTTTTAGCAATGTGATTAAATAACATTCGCGATTTATCGCAATTTTTTCCTTTTTTTCCGCAACTTTTTATTCGAAGTGTATGCGGATTTGGCTGAAGAGAGGCATATGAAAATGAAAAGAAAGGTGTGAGGAAAGGGTAATTGACACGTGCTTATCGTTAGTTCAACTTGGTAAATATGATCATGAAGATAGGTAAGGTTGATAAGAAACGGAGATTGAGAAGAGAGCGATGACAGAGTTGTGAGCTAATTGTCAAGATGACATTTTCTGATAATCATGCGATCCTCTATTGTGGTCCGTGTCATCTTACTTTTGACCCAGGACACGCCGAATTAATTCCGAATTAAAATACCTGGTAATTTAATTTAACCGTTACGAAGTTTCGAATAATCTAAAAATACGATCATTTGATCATTTTCTAACCTGTCAATGATCTTTTATTAAAGAACCACGTGCACGTGAAGAACCTCGCTCCATATATAACCTTGAATATGAATTTAATTTGATTATGAATATTTTTATTAGAACCAACGTCTATTATTGAATCAAGCAAGTCGTTGTAATTTCCATTGTTGTAATCGAAGCGTACCCTTTGAAGCTAAAAATGGAAGGAATTGTAAAATTGTGAGCAATGTCAGATATGTCGCAGTGTGCAAATTGCCCATTATTACCAGGATTTTATGTATTCATGATAATAATTTGCATCATCAAAGGGATGACTTTGCAAAATATTTTGGCCTCCGTTCCGTTACTTCAATTGTTACTTGTGCAGTTAGCGCTGTCATAGAAGTAAGATTTAATACCTCTTTTGAATAATATCTTTTTGGTTCAATTGTCAACGATTGTGAGCAAAGAAGGAGGAAAAGAGACTTTTCTTTTTCTTTTCAAGTTCACAGTTCAATGCTATGTATGTGTGTGTGGGCGGGGAAAAGGTCCGTTATTAGAAAAACAAAGTTTGACTTACATAACCACACATAATAAAAGATTTGTTGCAAAAATGTAGAAATAAGACTAACTTTATAAAATCACAGTCTTGCCTTTTAAAAAGACCCGTAACCTCCAAAAGTTGCTTAATAGAGAAGCATTGCTATGATAATGACGGGGTGGGCTTGGCTCTAAAATTTTTTAAACTTTTGAGTCCGGCTTTTATTTATAATCTTCAAAAGTTAAGAAAAAACTGAAAAGGAACGATTCCTATTTTCCAAATGGGAGAATTCCTTAAACCTTTGATACCTTTTTATTCGAAGCCATTACACGTCTGATCTAGGATTGAACTTTTGTTGTGTATCTATTAAAAGCATTTATGGCTTCAAGACTGTGTATCTTCGATGGCTTGCAAAAAACATACGCCCTCCACTCACGAAAAAAGCTAAACTAGCAAGAATAACCTACAAAGAATATTTCATTTTAAATGAAGCATGACATATTACAAGATTAACTTGGACCTAGTCCAATTACGGAAAGCTTTAGGAGGGATTTAATCGTCGATTCACAGATCACAGATTTTTTGCGTTCATTATCCTTAATTATGCACACATTGATTAGCAAAACGGTGTATTTGCATTTTTTACTGGAATAGGAAGTCACGCTAACTTCATAAAAACGTCCAAACATAGTTTTAACTGTTTTTTAACATTTTATATATTTACACTCAAAAAGGATGACAAATTACCTATTATAAAGCATCCTTGAACAGTTAAAATATTGTTACATTGACTTTAAACTTGTACTTGTATTTGTACTCTCATTTTTTATTAAAACGACGATGAAGATAAAAGCAAGGCTGATGCCAATGCAACTTCACATACCAACAACCGCCCGTTCATTTGTTTTTTTATCTCAAACGTGAATAGCATTCATGATAGATAAATATTAGTTTAGTTCATCAAGAAAAAAATGCGTAAAAGGTTGTCATTATCAAATAAAAAATTCAATTGAAATTTGTTATCACTAGCAAATTAGTTCACTTTCTCTTCTTTTGTCAGAGTTTAAAAAGAATTTAAATGACGATCTGATGAATAAATAAATAAACTACGCATTATTTCAAAGGTAACAATCCTGCACATAAGAAACCGATAAATATCTTTTTGTTGCAAAATAAAAGTTGTAATTGAAAGTTGTTCGCTACCACACAGAAAGATTGCGAGCTCCAGACGGAAGTTGTATATTTCGTAAAAACATTACTACTTTTGAGGTTTGATGTTGATTGTGAGAAAAAACAATAACTGTAGGTGTTTTGACATTTGTTAATGTGCATTCAAGTAATAATTCAGTTCAGCTTTTTTATCAGGTTCGAGTATGCATGAAATTAATCTTAATTTCTTTTTACTACTTTTTCGTCGTCCGTTTGAAATAATTATGATTACTAATTTATGATAACGGGTTTTCGCCAGCTCACTTTTCTTGTAACAAAGAAACTTAACTCGTGTAAAAGCTTCGAGGAAATGTGACAACAAATTTTCTGCAATTGAATGATAATTGTTGTCAAGTAATAATTTTTATCCTGTCATATCAATCAAGGAAAAATGATGAGAAGAAATAAAAGTTTTAAGCGTTAATTGAATTTTACGTTGAGTTTTGCAATGCAATATAACGTTTAAATAAAAATTATATTGAATATTAATTTTACGTAAGCAAGGTAGATTTAATGAAGCAGATAATGCTAGACCAAATTATACTTGAATTTAAAAAGTGCGTAATGAGTTGCTTCCTATTTTGGCCTAGCACTTATTCAAAACATACGTGCGTGATTTCCAGTAACAAATCCATTTTTCTCTAAGAGCATTTTATAAATTGAATTTCCTTTCCATTTTTTAAACAGGTGTCTCCCCAGATTACAAAAGCTGACATTTCCTTAACACTTTAATATAAGCAAATGCTTGCAGTGACTTAATAGTCTTCCTGGCGTAAATCCATCAATTTTCTAACTTTTATGGCAGAAACCTGCTAATCGCTTGTGAAAATTACTATTTACTACAGGCTCCCCGTCTCCATTTCAAAACTTGTATTCCATTTAAAGGAGAGATTGTACATGCAAACTTTCCCATTCCACTTTCATCACGCGCTCCATCGAAAAAAGTTAAGACAAGATATACCAATTATTTCGTTTTTACGCTGAAGAAATATTTGATAAAAAGAAAATGAAATTATATGGAAGGTCAGTGTAAAACAAGGTATAAAATAGTAATGCATTAATATTCTACCTACCAAATTTCATTTTTGTTTCTTCCAATTATGGATTCACTTTTATAAACTTGTGGGAAAAGAAGGTTTGAATTTAGTAGTCCCCTTATATTTGAATTATACTAATAATTATTCCAGTTCGATTCCAACTCATTTCATGTAAAAATAACTCTTTTTCTTAAGAGTTATTTTCCTGAAATCCTGAGTTTTAATACAAAAAGGTTCTTACGAGCTACTTGGTCACGGGCTGCCGCCTCCGCTTACGACGGTTTTTACCTCCAATCAAAATCAACAGTCAAAGAGCTTAAAATAAAAATACAATAGCAAGTTGATGTATGAGCATTTTCAAAATAAGTGCGACATTGTCATTATCACTCACTAATTTTTCTCAAATGAACGCCGTCTCTTTTTTCATCTGAGAAATAAACCCCCTACTTTTAAGTTATTATTGCAGCTTTTTCTTTTAGTGGGATCCTCTTGAAAAGTACAAGTTTAATTAAATAGAAACATGAAGAAGGTTGTTTATAAAATGAGTCAACAATTTCCTTTGTGTATTCACGAGGGAAATTTAACCAACGATCGTCATTATCACCTATCATCATCCAACCGCAGTAATGAATTACATATCATTTAACTATTCTGGACTGTTTGTCTGTGGTTCAAGTGATGTTGCTAATTTTTATCCTAATTCTTAGCAAATCGGGTTAATAGCACTTTAAGACAGAGGCACATATGTTATTTAAACTTTTGTCCTAAAGGGGGTGTTTCAAAAATTATTTTTAAAGAAAATATGGAATAAAATTTTTTGATTTGATGGTCTTGATTTAGAAGCCGTAACTTTTATCAATTTGGTTAGGAATAATTTCAAAGTACACTTAAATTCGGCTCACTCATTTTCAATGGATGATAAGAAGTTGCTGCTGTTGATGCAGAAATGTAAATTTATGTTAAGTAGCAAAAATAAAGGCCTGAAGAAAAAATTAAGAAAGTGTGAACACTTCGGAGTCTTTCTAAAAAGGAGATATCGAAAGATTTTTAAAACTAATTAACCGTATCCCAAACTGGTTTAAGAATATTTGATTCAAATCTATCTAATTTTAATATTTATTAAAAACTTACCCAAATATTTTGTTGGAGTTTACCTAAACAAAAATGGAATTCAACAAAAGTTTTTATTAGAAAAATATGCTTTGGTGTTGATTGGATTGTATGAAATGTTGTCCAACAAATATAATTTACACCTTTCACCCTTCATTATATCCTTATCGAAAAAGATTTTGCTTCTTCTTTTTTCAAAGATTTAAGAAGATTAAATAAAAGAAAAAAGCCAATAATGAAAACAGTTCGGTAGGCGGATAAACGGATTTTTGGGTGGTTGCTACGAACAGAAGAGAAAATACATTTTCTCTTCTTTTTTTTGGATTTTTATAAGTTGAATGTGCTTTTATGAGGAATTGGAAATAGATATCGTGGTCAAGGAGACAATGAAAGCTCGAAGGGAGAAAGTTGGGACAATGAAGACTCAAGACAGACCTCTAAGAAGGGAGTTTTTGGCAAGTGGTCTGCTAAACTGTCAAAGAAAGAAAGGCAGTCAAGCACGACGACGAAGTTTTGAACAAATTACGAATCTCCTTTTCACGCTCCAACACAGTCACTTCATAAAAAAAAGGCCTGACCAAGGAAGAAAAATCTGTGGTTTTCAAAGGAACGGAGGGGTCATATGTGTGGTTTTTATTCAAAAATATTTCTGTGCAGCTCCTTCAGTATTTTATTCAAAAGCTTTCTTTGTTCATCCCCCAAAAATATGATCATTTTTAAATTGACAAACAAAACTTTGGTAAAAGTCTCTTCATATTCATATCTAATCTCGGTCTTTATCTGCGGGATTGTAAGAAACATCTGCTTAGAAACTTTAATTTGAAATTTCCATAAAAATGATACAGCAACACACGGAACTGAAAACTTTTTCATCTAAATTTGTGTCAAGATGGCTTTAAAATAAACCATGGTGTCGTTGTTACATATATTTTGAATTAGGCTTTTTATTGGTGAAGGGGCAGGAGGGTTGATAACGGATGCTGAGAAGGATTATCTAGCTGATTTAAATTAATGACAACTTTTCCGTTTTGTTTTATTGACTGAACCACTGCACATTGCTAGAATCTTTTATTTTATGTAACTGAACATTTGTAAATATTATTTACCGGCGGTTGAGCCTAAAATCGGGTAAATGTCCGAGTGGGTCAATTGGAGTAGCCGTTTAAGGTTTTTTTAAAAAGAGATGGACACATACAAATCGTCAGACAGTTGAATGTAAATGGGAAATGTTTTGGAGTAAAATGTTTTAAAATGAGCAAATGATGACTTGGCATGAATATAAAATACAAAACTTTTCAAAATATACTGGCATTTTTTAAATTTAATGATTGTTTTGTTAAAACTCATTTTATAAAATTAATTTTTAACCGTTTTCCTACGTTTCTAAGCAAGTGCCCTGTTTCAATGAAAAGATTTTTAAATGATTTACGACAAATTGAATGAAAGCTAATTGTTAAAAGAAGAAAGTAGGGAGTATTTAAGCTCCTACTAACACATATTTTCTAGAAATCACCTTCACCAAAGCTATCTCATGAAATACAATTTTAGTTTTTATGTTTGTGGCTGGTCTTTTGTTGCAAACAATCTGAATGTGACTGATTCTTTGAAAGAAGTAAAAACATTGTGAATTCCAGCATTGCTTTTCTTGTCGGTGATGTTTAAACAAAAAACAGAATCGTTTGTAAATGAAGGTACGATTTCCGCTGTTAAATATGAGTATTTTTATAATGAAGACGCTTATTTACCCAAGCAAATTCTTTCTTCTGCCAAAGCATGAAAGACCGGCTGCTGTGTTTTTGTTTTTTATTTCCCGTTTTGTTTCTAACCTCGCCTATGTCATTCATGATCGTCTTTGATTTGCTAATCTCTTTTTTACGAATGAAAGGAGACTGATTTGAAATTGGTAATCATTTTTACATTAAATCTATTCTAATTAAAGAACAAAATCCACTCTGGAGGTAAAATATCTTTTGATGGTTTTTAACTGCGAGTTTAGTGAACTCGAACAAATAAACGAGTAGATCCCAATGGAAAAATAAGGTTTGGACTACACGAAAAACAGACTTTTAACCGGGCGCTTCTAATCGTAAATGATTCTTTGGCATTAAAGCCTCATTAGCTATTTGCTCATTGAATTCTGAAATAGATAAATAATAGGACAGTGATAAGACACGAAATACTTTTTAAGCATCACAAATGTTATTATGTGTATCATTTTTAACGCTAGGAAAATAAAATTTCATCCTCAACTTGTTCATCTCTGTAAAAACATTCTCATTTATAACGGACGCTGTGCGTAGTTAATTGCTGCTGGTTAAATGTAAAAAATATAAATGACTTATTGGCCAGTTGATGATGAAGGCAGTGTGGCAATAGCTCATTTGCATTGCGTAATTATCAGCAGTAGCACCATTGCAAGCAACATAATTTGCCTAGCTGGATTGGATAATTTAAATTACATCATCGGCCAAACGCCAGTAAACTAATTCACAATTTTGTCCTAAAGTATTAATGTAGATTTGAAAAGCCTGAGCAAAAGAGTAGTTGCATTAAAATCAAAGAAAAAGCTAAGTAACTATGTAAGGGGTAGACACGACGGCGATTTCCTTGTTTGATATTTTCTCAAGTAAGTGCGATCCTTGACAAAGATAATCAAGTAAAAGTAGAAAAACTAACATTACGTAGAATTGAAGAGTCAATTACTATTTTATTGCAATTTGCTAGAATACATTTTATCTTGAATAAAAGGCCGCAAGCCTGCTTAGATACTAGCTCGAAGTTTGCAAAAAACACAAATTGCAAGCAAAATTATGCCGTTTTTGCTTTAATCCTTAAAACTCAATAATACCTTAAAGCTACTTAATTTTTTAAATTATGCAAATATTAGCAAAAAGTATTTTCAAGTTTGCAAACATATTTGCATATTGTTTGTCTACAAGATATTTCCGTTCGAATGATATGCTATTTGCCATATGTTGCAATTTAAAATTTTCTAACGGTCACTTCTAACGGCTTAACCGTTGGGCAATTATTGCTAAAAAGCCATACAACTTATCATCAGTTGCATTACTACTGCTCCGCCAAATTTGGTTGAAATCTGTTACGGCATTTTTGACTTTTCGTGAAGACAGACAGACAAACAGACTAACGTACCAAAATCAACACTAGCTCTTCGAGCTAGTAAAAGGCAACTTCTGCCATGTCGTTTTTCACCTGTCATGTATCTCATTCTGTATTTTTAAGAAAGATCAGCATTTTTTCATGTGCAAGTTTTAGATAGGTTTTTTATACAGTAGAAGGTTACAAGTTTATAGATTTTTACAACTTTTCGACATGACTTTTTTTCTTCTTTTTAGCTATCCTGTCTCAGCTATTCACTCCACCTTATTTTATCTCTTTTATTTTATTAATTGGAAACGCTGGTTCTTCTCCTTTTCATTTAAACTCGAGAAGTGCATTAACAGTTAAAATTTGATACTCTTCGTCGGGACATCCCCATCAAGGAAATAATACCCCTCAATTTGTTTTATGGCCAATCAAATTCCTTAAAAATTTATAAATTACAACTTTCTTGGTAGAAATTCAAGTTTTCTTTTCATTTGAGATTAAATTGATGAAGATTATCTGCAAGGTGGAGCAGAGGTCTAAATCAAAATCTGTTTACACGTCTCTGCTACTGGTCTTCATCATTCCCAACCTAAATTCCTTTAAACATGGCTAATGCATAATAATTGGCTGGTTTCTTCAACAATCAACTCAGTTTGGAGACTTCAGACATCTAAAATGCTAATTAGCAAATTTGTATTTGTTTAATGGGAATCTATCAATCTTTAATTAAAAATGTTTGTTAACCTTCGTTATTTTTTATTAAAAAATCAAAACCAATTTTCATCGTCGTTTCATCCCGAAAATCCTAAAAAAAGTCAGACAATAGAACCACTTTAATTTTATCACATTTTTGTCCCCTTCATCTTCTTTCAAGCTCACCTTTTACAAAAACAAACTTAAAATATTAAAAATTACTTTATTTGGAGTGAAACCTGTAAACAGTAGTGTGGTGTGATTATTGCCAGCATGGTCCTCCTGCTACTGCAACGTATGTGTTAATGCTTCATTTAAAAACTGTTGTTTGTAAAAAGCAAGGCTTACATTGTTTATTCTGTTACGCAGAACCTCTGCAGAAACCAGGAATTGAGTAAAACAACTCATTTAAAAAAATCCATAAACACTGCGTCAAGCTGCACTTAAATCCATAAACACTGCATAAAGTCCCGTTTTAAAATGTATCATTAGCCGTGTTTTTATCTATAAAACTTAACCATCTTGAGTATTAAATTTATCGTTTAAGTTTAAATAATTTTATCGACTTGGAGTGCAATATTTACAAACTCCGTGTTTTAATTTGAGAAGTTTTTATTCAGCCATTCTGTGTTAGTTTCACTCGCCACAACCTCAATTTTATCAAGTCCTTATACCGGCTAATCCCATTTTTAAGTCTCAAATGATAAAAATACATTGACAAGTTAAAAGAAAGTTGACTTATCGCACCGCAAAGGAAACAAATGAGTAGGCTACATCGATAAAACCTTTCTTTTACCAGTTTTATTCTTTGAAATGAGAAGGTAAATTATAAACTTAATTTTTCTTTTGAAACGTCATAATATTGTGGCTTTATTAGAGCAAATATTTTTCGGATTGTGTGGAATGTCTTGTTTCATCTGTTATTTTAAAGTAAGCCACATTTTTCAACTAATCTTTACGGTAGGTAAAATACACAACCATTTATGGTCTAGATTAAACCTTGAAAACTTTTTCTATCCGTTCAGTCTCCTTCTCAATTTTACTTTGTCTTCGGATGAAATTCTTAAAAAGGAAAGGTCATAAAGTAAAGTAGAGAACTGGACCTGCTTTGATTTCTTTATGACATGGAATGAGACGAAGTCTGTCTACGCATCAGAATTTCAACCGCCTTTGCATTTGATGGTGGCGAGTCAGGTGTGCACACTACTTAAAAAGCTCAACAATTTTTACGATGATGTTAGTCCACTCAGAAGAAATGTTTCTATATAAAAAATTGTTTTCTTTGTTGATATCCATTAATTCTTTAGTCAGTGGTGTTTGCCAAGTTTTCAAACAGGGTAAAATGTTCAACGCATGTGTGGTTATATCTGAATCTATTTTCTTTTATATCAGAGAATTTTTTTACAGGAGTTGACTTCTTGTCAACTTCACTCCTTTCCTGAGAGAACCAATCGCAAAAAATGAAAAGAAATGGAGAGGATGAAAAACTGTTTTTGCTCTAATTATTCTCTCACTATTACTTTAAAAAATTTTTGACCAAAACTCACCAAAAGGAACTAGTTATCTAAACTATGAGGGCTTCATCTTTTTTAAAAAAATACAAAACGGACATCCAATTATGACACATTTAAACATTTACAGGAGTAAACTAACACAATCGTAAATATTAAAAATATTGCGCAATCCTCAACATCCTGATAAAAATTCTATTCAACAAATTCAATTTGTTTCTTGACAGGTGTAATATTGAATTCGATTTTTTTATTGACAGGTGTAATACTGAATTCGATTTTTTCATTTTAAATTTAAAGTCATTTTGATAATGATGATCAAATGAAAATATAAAAACAAGTGATATTATTTATCAAAAACAACAATAAAAAATGACGTTTTCCATTTTAAACGTGAATCATTTTACTATTTTTTATCTATTTAACAAAATGCAACTGCTACTCAATTTCTGTAAAGCTTACAAAGTCCAGTCAATTTCCTTTTTATGATGAAGGCGACTGACTATTACGTAATAATAAATAGGAATATAATCCGAAGTTTTTTACTGTAAATTAAACAAGAAAGGATGTCAAATTGTCATTTAAAGTCAAAAGAAAAAAACTTAAAGTGAAATAGACCTCCTCCAAGTCCACTTTCCATTAATTTTCTATTAGAAAAAAACATAAAAATCCAAGCTTACATAAACAAGATAGTAAAAAAAAATTGTTTTTGCTTTGCGCCATTTCAATATTTACTACCCATGTCATGTAATACATTACGCTTTTTCCACACCGCCAATCATCTCTCAGCTTCCTTCTGATTTTAGTTTTTAGTGAAATAACTGCATGGAAAAAACTTCAAATCAAAATGGAATTTTAACGAAACCAAATTTATCCCGATGCATCTGCACTGATTACGCAATATTTTCTTTTCCGTTGTTTTAAAAACGTTATGCAGTATCAAAAACAGTATCATAGAATGACTACCCAAAATTTTGCTGCTGCTTGCCATTTTCGAAAAGAACTGACTTGTTTTGCTGTTTGGTTTGGCTGTGCGGTTTTTAAGAAAT
>JAANSO010002563.1:0-13205 GCA_036507315.1 Lepidocyrtus fimetarius
TAATTTTCAAAATTAAAAACTAAAAACCGGCGTCTGCACATTAGACAATCGGCTTTAGGAACCGGAAAAGCACTATTTTCCCAAGACTTTCAAATGAAAATTCAATTTCCGGAATCCATTTTATTTCAGAAATCGCTTCTATTCTAATACGTCAGCTCGGGTCGTATTTCGTTCCTTTTCCATGTCAATTACATAGTTGTAAAGGTACTGTAAACTGTTTGAAGTATTCACCATTTTTAATAATTGGAAACCTTCACTTAAAAGAAGCCGCTTTGGCCAGTTGGCATTTTTGCATCTTCTTTTATTGCCGTTAGGACAGCTTTTGGAAATTGCGTTGTCTCTATAAAGAGAAGTCAAAGCTAATCATAATGAATCAATGTTTAAACGGTCCACATCATGTACGAATAAAAACCAAATTAGTTAAATAATTCAGAATAAAATCAGACTGCCACAAAGCCCTAGTTAATTTTGATTTGATTTACTTACATAAAACTTGCTGTTGATAATCCATACTTTGAAGTACATTTCCAAATTAAGATCTGTTTCCGGCTCCTTCCCTCACTAGATTTAACCCAATATAAAATTCAATCCATTCCAAGATCCTTCTTCTATTAGACGTGAAATATTAGCTCGGGTCATCTTTCACTCCCTTTGAAAGCCAAACAAAATTTTAAATTGGCTCTCAACTTTGGACTCAGCTAATGCAAAATTTAAATAACATTGAATATTTACCCACAATTTTAGTACATTGAAAAGATAATTTTGGTTGATTCAGTCCCCGTGATTTGTAATGTAATTATTGAATATTACGCCTCGGCCTTTGAAGCAGAAGCTCAGTTGGCGTATTTGCAAAAAATCGACTACATACGTAGAAAATAAAAATTATATTTAAAAACCTCAAAATGATTCCATTTACATTTACCTAAAGCGTATTTTCTTTTTAATGAAGACCAATTAAAATGAGTATTTAAATACCTTCTTCTAGCAACGAAAATATTTTCCTTAATTGTATGCTCAAAACAAAATCTACGTCAAAAACAATAAAAATGAGTTTTGTAAAAACAAGGATGCAAATACGCATCTTAATTTATATATCTTACAAATCATTTTGAAAGCACGAATAATAGTTGTAAAAGCCGCTGGCAATACATTTTCCGAGCGACTGTTTGGCTAAATATGGAACAAATCCTTATTTTTGAACAAAGTTGCTGATCAGATCTAAAAATTTAACAAAAATTGAAAATTGATTCACATTTTAAAACGTCAAACCATTCAAATTGATTCTAAAATGTATTTTCTTACATTTACTGCAGTCATTTCCGGAGACGTTTTTAGAACGATTAAGCTAGATCTTCTCAAAATGTATCTCTACTTTTACTTTGCGCACATTGAAAAGTATAGTTTGTAGAACACAGATGTAAAATTCCTCAGTTTCAGTTGACAGGTTGTTTGCTTGCCTGGAAAGCTATTTCTCAGTCCCTTATAAAACTAATGCAAATTTATGTTAAAATCATGGAAACTATGTTTGTGCGGAAATAAGAAAATGACGAAAGAAAGTAAGAAATTTAGAAAGTTTGCTTACCAAATTTGAAGAGGCAAGTTGAATCAATCTTCTATGTCGACCAGCTGATAAGATTTCCACCTGTTATTAAAATCAAACCGTTTAAAATAAAAAACCGTTTGAAATTAAAATTTATCCAAATTTGATTTCTAAAAATAGACTCGAAAATAAATAGAATAGTAATTTAATGCTAAACTTGCGTAAACTTCCAAAGACTTGGAGGGTTGGCTTCACAATCCGTACATTGGAAAGTAAAAACAGTTGCGGCTCGCAAATATTTCCGACAGAGAAAGAAGTGAAAAATGGGAACTGGAAAGCCATTCGCTAGGAGATTTCAGTGTGGTAGCTTCTCATTTCTGCAAAAAAATAAACCGCTTCTTCAAGTATTAGAAACTGATATCGTTACAAAATATCGTCTAACGCAAAGTTTATTTATCCTACGCAAAAAGCGGTATCGTGACCGCTGTCGGTACCTTTGTGTGGCAGTTTAATCCCTTTTGTATGTAAAGCTCTGCCAATTTCCTTAATCAAAAACAATCAAAATAAATTTATGTAATTTTTACGAACAAAATTCTTTTGTTGTTGAATCTACCTTGTGCATTCACGAAACTTGTTCTCTTTGGATGTAAAAATAGATTTCAGAAACAGCAAACGGAAGAGGTTGAAGAAAAAATGATGCCACTGAACGATACAACTTCATCAAGCAGCAAACGAAAAAGTAACAGAATGCTTCTCAAAGTCTGTCTGTAAAAACCAAGGAAAATGTTAATTCTGCGCTCTAATCATCAGCATTTAAGTCACCAATTAAATACGTAATTTGAAATAAAATAAAAAACATTTAAAACTGATTATTTCTTCAACTCACATTAAAATTGTTGATTCTGTAATTCGAAGTACATTTCCAAATTACGCAATCCGACTTGATCCTCTTCTCCAACACAAAGTACGAATGAAGCCATTTCCTTTCTTTTAATCCAAAGATGGAAGTCCAGTTTAAAAGTGGATGAGAATTGCTTTCCAAACTGGCTGTTCCATTACCTTAATCAAAAGAATCAGCAAAACAGAAAAATTAATTTTTAAGTAAAACTGCTAGCAAACTGCATGGTATTTATACCACTTCAAACAAAAACTTTTTAAAAATCTGCGAAAAATACTTTAAACTGGATAAAATAAAAAAGAGACTAAACTTTCACTACAGAAAGTTCAACTAAAATTATTTCTTGTGTCCTCCCTCTTCATTTCCTGCCCTATTTCTTTCAAAGTTGGGTCTTAAATGAATCGACGAAGAAGTGAGAGAAAATCTTTGCTCATGCAGTACACATTTTTTTCAACATAGTACCGCATGTTTGTTTCACTTTCATTCAAGCCCAAACATGCACACATGCCCCTCTCTCTTTCTGTGAAGACGGTGTGCACGGATTGATAATTTCTTGCCTGTTTAGGTATACAAAGCCATGCCGCAAAAGGCAGAAGGCGAGGAGAGCACGCGGCTCTTAAGCTTTGAAAAGATATAAAAGGAGTTGTTTGTGAAGGTAAAAGTATGAATGCCAGATTAAAGAAAACCGCTAAGCTAAATGCCACGCAATGCAATGCATCTGACAATCACATCTTGGCTTTTTCTGCATTCCGTTCATGCAATAAAAAACAAGCGTGCGCTTTGTACACACGGCAAGGCATGCTCTGTTCTCTCCTTTAAAATGCATCGAAACCCTTTTCATTGTATAAAGAGCAAAGAAAAACTCCGGACACATGGTTGCAGTGTAATTGCTTTAGAAGAAGTGGATGAGTTAAAAAATGAAAAGGCGTTACATTGAATTGAATTGCGCTAACAGGAACTAAATCTCTTCTTCTCCTTTCAGTCTTTCACTTTCATGCAAGCATAAGCTGTAATGGCATATATGTTTCTAAAAAGACTGCATGGATAACGTATTGACTACTTCTACATGTTTTTAAACCCACACGGTAGATGCCACCCAAAAGATCACGTGACTCGAAAGCATTTTAAGAATAAAAATCGGCAAAGGACAAAAAAATGACAAAAAGGGATGCCAATAGGTTGACTTGACTTCGCGCGTGTTTTTCAAGCAGAAAAGAAAACAAAGAATCAAAGTACTTGGGACTCCATCCACTATTCAATTCATTTTGTGAACGATTCATTTAATTACATTGCACTATAAAAATAATTATTAAGGCTCTGAAACTAGACAAATTTAAACTTACACCTACCTTCTTTCAAAAACTAAACGAAAACCTCTTTCTGACTTTTTCATTCTCCTGCATAAACCAAACTTTAGTCCGGCTCCACTTTTTCCTTCCACTCATTTATATACATTTTCCATACCAATTGACATTGCATTTGATTTCAGGGGAATGCAAATTTAGAAGCCCATGACCATAGGTCTTGTACGCCAAATATTTCTGCAAATAAAACTCCGAATTACAATAATTAAAACAAAAAGCACTAATCAATACAAAAATTATAGCTAAAGCTTACGTAAAATGTATTTTCTGGATTAGAATTAAAGTGATGTTTAACGCCGCTCTCATCGTCAGTACATTTGACGAGCAGTTTAAGTGGTTGAGTTTTATTTCAAGTCATATGGATAAAAGAAAAATTTGTTTACTTCCTAAATTCTAGCAATCTAAACTGGACAACTGTTGACAGGTTTTTGAATCCCGTTGGTTTTCCAAGAAGATGTATTTTCTTTTTTAAACCATCAACTTTTAAAATCAGAGTCGGGATTGGATCTAACCCCCACGATTTCGCAATTTGTAGTAGAATGACGCAGTTGCCTATGAGACCTCTAAACTCTGCAATTTAAAATAAATCATTTTAAGTTCCTTTCATCAAGGCTTTTACAATTCAAATGGCTAATTATAAACATGGGTAGAAAATATTAATAAACGTACAAGAAAAGTATTTTTAGTGTATATAACAAATCAGCGGTCAGTACATTCGACTAGAAATAAACTCCCAGAAATAAAAAGGAAAATACATCCTTCTAAAAACTGAAAAAATTCAGAAACCTCCTGCGAATTAAAGAAAAAAATCATTGGTTATAAAAATATAAGCATGCCAGAATCTACAAACTAAAATCAAGTTAAGCAATTCAGAATAAATTTAGACTGCAATAAAGTCGTAGTTAATTTGGTTCACTTACTTAAAACATTTTTATAATAATTCATAATTTTCAAAATTATCAAATCACCTTTTCCTTCTTCCTTTGCTTCCTTTTTCCTGAAGAGTTTTCAACCACGTTCAAATCCAAACGAAAAAAATTATTTTAAGAAGAATGACAAGAATCCTATGCATGGGCCATTGCTCAAGATCTTTAATGCCAACTAATCGCCAAGAGTTCAACTTGTTACTGAAATAAAACACCTTTTAATCCAGAAATTAATTTAAAATTATATTTTGATTTCCAAACAAGTATATTTACAAATCTTAAATATAACTTACGAAAACTTTAAATTCTACAAGTTGGAGGTAAATGGCTTTACAATCCGTACATTAGAAAGTAAAAGCAGTTTGCAAGTATTTACGTAATGGAAAGAAGTCCAAACTGGACATCAGTTTAAAAGAAGAAAATCGTCCTAATTGATCTTCATTTCTGCAAATCAAAATTAAATCATTTACGCTTATTTAAATCATTATTACGAAAAAAATCCATTTCTGTCATTAAATTTTCGATTAAAAATTACCAGGTGAAAATTTCTTATACACTGCATATCAATTTTAGTTTGTATTTGATTCACTAGAATTGATGGAAGAACAATTCGGGATTGTCGTTTTACGCCACCACTTTTTATTTTCTGCAAATAAATTCCAGAATAGCATTAATTAAAACCAAAAATTAGCTACGTTAAAAACTTACGTTAAATTGATTTTCTCTGATGGTGAATTGAAGTGTTTAACGCCGCTGTCAGTACTACTGCGACTAGCGGCTTTTTGTTCCAGAAACAGAAAACTTTTTGCTTTGGAAGCTTTCAAAAAATAAAATTTTCCAGGATTTTGTTCTTCAAGACGTAAGATTTCCTTGTTACAATGTAAGTCCCGGTCATATTTTTTCCTTTTAAAATTAAAGCAAAACAAAACTTTTAAATTGCAATAACTTAAATAAATAAACTTTTACAATTCTTATTTAAGATTGCAATAAAAGATTTTAATCACACGTTCACTTGCATACCTTGCTTGCAAAAACACATTTTAAATCATTTCACACCACTTTTACTACTTTTACATAGTCAATTTTTACATTTGATTTCATGCAAAAAGCAAATTCAAAGTCTCTGAGAAAATTGAGAAATTACCTGGGTTTAAATTTAATTATCTGAATTCCTCCTAAAAGATCGTTGAATGTAATGCATCCTCGTTCACACAAATTCTCTTAAAGCAGACTCGTCATCCAACTTGATCCGCAAGTAAAACACCACAAGGAGCACGGAAAATCCCTTTAGATATTTTTGCAAAATTAAAAAAATCTTTAATTATCTGTAATTCAGAGTAAAATTAAACAACCCAAAAGTTTTTAAGTTTTACTTACATTAAAAACTTTGTGGATCATCTTTTGCTGGAAGTACATTTCCAAATTAGGATCACCTTCTCGTTCAGCTTCTTTTTGACTAAAAATACAAAGTTAAATTGAAGCCTTCTACTTCCTTTTTTCTTTCATTCTATTTCCAAGCTTTGCAAGCTTTTCCGGGCTCATCCGTCCTCCATTCAAACAAACTTTAGCACCGCTTCACTTTTTTTCTAACATTCACAAATATGGATGCGAATAATGAATTGCAAGAATTGGGAAAATTATTGCTGAATATCTTCTTAGGCCGGAAGATATTTTAATTTCTGCAATTAAAACCCAGAATATTATCTTCTCTGAAAAATATGATTAAGTAGTTTTTACTTACCTACGTCTAGTGTATTAGTACTTTCTTCTTTCTTCCTCTTTCCGTACATTGAAAAGCAGATTTTTACAACCCTGGATTCGGGATTCACTTCCGCTTTGCTATAAAATATTGTAAAAACAAAATCCGTTAAAAACATTTTATACTACTTTCACTCCTTTTACCTTGTCAATTTTTACCTTTGATTTCGTGCAAAAAGCATAAATAAAATCTCTGACCATGAGATAAAAAGCGGAATACGGATTTAAATTTAATTAACTTCCTCGTAAAAGACCGGTTTGTGTAAAACATCAATTTGCCAATGCGAAGATGCAATTCTCGTTTTCCGACTAACTCCGCTGGTCAAACAATTCATTGTACAAAAAATCCCTTAAGATATTTTTGCAAAATCTATCAAACAAAATAAAAAACGTTATTAAGTTAATTCCAATAAAGCTTTTACGTAATTGATAAACTTTATTTGTAAATTATGTAGTGCCAGCTACCTGAGAAATTACATTTCAAATTTGAAGTTAACAAACAGTTGTCAGTACATTTGACAAGAATTTTTTTATTCCAGAAAACAGATTTCTTTTTGGAGACATCAACGTCAAAATTTTGCTCGATCTTTTTTCTTTCACACGTGTGATCGCCTTAATATGTTAGCTCCGGTCTTATTTCCTTGCCTTTAAAGTCAATGACGAGGTTAAAATTGTTCATTTTTTAATTTCAGGCCCGATTAATTCAGAGTTTAAAGCAATTAAAATATTTACTTACCATTTTGAGTGGTTGCACACATTGGAAAACTAGAGTACGCTAGCACGCAAACAAAAATTTCTTTTCCTGCCGCTATGTCGACTGTTTCAAACTCGCGTTTTCTGTTTAATACAAAACTACGGTGAATCATAATTAATCACTCAAAATATCATCAGCAATTAATTTTAAAAAATTTAATTGAACATGTAATTAAGAACAAAACTAGACAACACAAAAGCTCCAGTTTTTATATTTTACTTACATTAAAATGTTTGTAATCCATCCATAATCTGAAGTACATTTTCAAATTATGATCTCTAACTGGCTCTTCTTTCTGACTTCAAAAACACAAAGTTAAATTAAAACTTTCTGCTTCGTTTCTCCTTCACACCATTAACAATGGACGAGGTCGAATTGAGCAAAGACGAGATGCACAGATCCCTTTACATTTGATCTCATCTCCATTGATCTAATCAGAAAATGTTAAAACAAAAGGATTAAAACAAAAACCGTCAAAGTTTTAAAGTAAATTCACTTTTATATACACAAATAAACTTAATAAAAATACTAGCTGGAATTTTTGGAAATTGATGCAAAAATAATTGCAAAGTCTGCTTCCATGTAACCGTAAAGAGAAAAATTAAATTTTGCAGACCAAACTAATGCAGAATTTAAATGCAACAAGAGATTTTCTTACTAATTATATTTTGAAGAGTTAATAACCTTTCGTAAAACAGAAAAATAATTCCCCATCCTTTGGATTTTCTTTACTTAACATTCCCCAATTTTTTTTGCAACATCTCTTTAAAATAAAAACAAAGTGTATTTTAATTAACCAAACATTTAACAAAATCTTCAACTTTAAACTTGATTTACTTACTAAAATTGTTGTTGATCTTCCATAAACTGAAGTACATTTCCAATTTACAGTCTCTTCCTCTTTCCTCGTCTTCCCCAACAGAGAAAGTAAAATTGAAACCATTCCTTTTCACATACCATTACTAATGGATTACTTCCAACAAGAAGGAGAACGAAATGAACAGAATCCTTAGCTTTTATCGACCAGTAGCCCTATCCAAAAAAAAACATTAAAACGAAACAATTAAAAGCCGACTATAAATTTTAAATAAATTCACTTTTTTCTACCTATGAATGGAATTTTAGTTCAAAATGATGCGTGACGTGTGTGTATCCAAGTGAAACTACGGGCGTATCCACGGGCAAATTTCTTTTCCTTCCGTTAAGCCGACTTTTTCAAGTCTTTTCTAGAAAATAAAAAATCTTAATTAACCATTGAAAATGTTATCATTTAATTGTTAGAAATTTATAATTCAGTTCAGAATAAAATTCAAATCCGACAATACAGCAAAGATTTTATCATTTACTTACATTAAAATCCTTGGTAATCATCCATAACCTGAAGTACATTTCCAAATTACGATTTCCTTTGCCTTCCTCTTGTTCTCAACTTCACAAACAAAAGCAAGTTTGAAATCGTCGCCTTTTTTCACCTGGACGGACAGATCTTAACCTTTCACTTCATCTCCTCTGACCTAATCCAAAAATGTTAAAAATTAAAGGATAAACTTAACAAAACTACTTAAAAGTTATATTTTAATTTTACACGAGAAACAAACTTTTAAGCAAATAGTAGAAAAGTTTGAAAGGTGATATAAAAACAACTTCAAAGTCTACTTTCCTTGCCAAAACTTAAATGAAACACGAGCGTTTTTGTGCGTCTTCATTTCTTGTCCAATTTCTTTCACCTTTCAGTCAAAACTGAATAAAAAGTGAGTGAAACCAAAAGCGTAAATACCATAGTACACACTCCTGCACATCTTCAGCACCACAGTAAACCCAACCACGCTTTCACTCTCATTCAAACATACGCACTCACTCAATATCCTCTCTTTTTCTGTGCAGATGATGAACGTGGATAAAGCATGTACTACCTGTTTATGTAATGGGCGCATGCTGAAGGTGTGGAAGGCGAGTAGAGCACGTGGCTCAAGCGCATTAAAAGGATGTAAAAAGTGCGGAGCGTGAAAGAAAGCTGAATAAGTACAGATGAAAGAAAACGGCAAAGCACAACCCCAAACCATGCAATGTAATGGATTTAATAATATCATCTGACTTCTTTTTTATCCCTTTCGTTCGTAGTAAAAAGCTTTCTTAAGGCAAGGCCATAAGCTCTCCTTAAAAAGAACAACTCATGCACTACCGTATTCACACCTTTAAAAAAACTTTAACCCATCCCCATGTTTTGATTTAGTCACAGTAAAGGAAAATTTCGCCATGAAAAGCAAGTTAGGAAAGCATGGCATCCACGCCGTGATGAATAATCATGAAAAGCCCAAGTAAAAGTTCGTTAACTTAAACGTTCAAATTAAATAAAGTTGAATGCATCAAACTCGCCCTTAAATGCATTAAAAATTGATGATCTTGTAATTTAAAAATGCAAAAGTTTTCATCAAAAGATTTAAACAAATACTTTGCAAACTACAAATACGAAATCCGCCAGCTTATTCCCAAGCAAGGCTCCTAATCCTACTGCAAAATAACTTTAAATACTCTAACTCTAAATTTAAATAAAACCAACTTAACTTGCCCTTTTCCAAAGTAATCTAACATCTTCCTTCCTCCTTGCACTGCAAACTTTTAAAAATACATATTGCAGTCTTCTATAGAGAATACTAGTCACCTTGGAATCTTATCAATTCCATTTCAGTTTAAAAAACATTATTTCAATCGCAGACATTTTAACTGTTAAAAACTTATGAAAACTGAAAACGAACTAAACGGAAAAAGGCAATTCAGCTAAAAATGTAGCTTCTAACTCACCGTCCGCCTGTAAATGCACTGAAAGGCTCTCCCGCACATTCCTCGTCTCTGAGGCTTAAAAGAATAAATAGAATGGATTCTCTAGCTCAAAAAGGGACGCTATGGTTGAGGGCGAGGAAAGCACGTGGGTATAAAAAGCTCTAGAACTTGCGAAGGATATAAAAAGCAGACTGTGAATGAACTGTGAAAAAATTAGCTGAATGCACGATGCTCAATAATACCTGCTAATCCCGTTCACTTTCAAGTTTAAACAAGTACGGCACATACTTTTCAACATAGACCACATAGAAAGAGCATTACCACCGCTTCGAATATAGAAATCCCCATTTGAGATACCGGCGAGGAGAGCACGTGGCTCCCTAGGCATAAAAGTTTATTAAAAAGCTTACATATGTGTAAAAAGCCTTAGCCGATTATATTTTTTATGAAGATATATATATATAAGAATACCGGCCACACAAAAAAACTTAGCGTGTTAGAAAACGAAAATCTAGTGAGGGCAGATATAAAAGCAAAAAAGTTGAAAAGGGATGGACACAAGAAGGATGACAATTAAATAATCCTGCACGTCTTAATTGTTTTACATACATAATTTAATTAGTACCTATCGCTTTAAGTAACATCTAGTCTTGCAGCCTTTAGTTCCTTTTCAGTTTTTTATAAGTTCGAATAGGGACGGTATAACAAAATGGTGGTCAGTACATGCCTAGGACAATCAAAAAATATTTCAGAGATTTGAACAAACCATGAGTCATGAGCATTAAAGTTACTAAATATTTCTCAATGAAATTTGACGATATTAAATCCCGGGTTCATTTTTCTTAAATTTACTCACATTGTGATGCTTTGCTAGTTCAAAATATCATGATTTGAGGTACATTTCCAAATCACACCCTTTCCCTTCGCTTTATCTTCACAAACACAAAGTTAGAAACTTCCAATTTCATTTCCTCCTAGTCAAATATGTCAACTAACGAAAGAGATTGGGACTGGGACGTTAAATCAAAATCGACCAGTTGCAGTTCAGGAATCTTGTAATTGCAGGTTTCCTGAAGAGACAACTTAAAAAAATAGTTTTTAAATTAATCAAATCAGTTAAAATAATATTTTTACTAAAAATATAGATTTTATTTTTTTACATTATTGACGAAATTCGTCTACCTACACTCCATACATTAGAAAGTAGATTTTGCTTATACCTCTGGACCCGGAATTTTGTAAACCTTTCTGGGGTAATTGTGACTAGAAAGTATAACGTCGTTTAAAAATTATTCAAAACTTGAACGTTAAATACCTTAAAAAGTATTTCCTACCTGGTGCTCTTTCTATTTAACAAGGAGAGCCGGTTTTATCCTTCGCAAAACTCATGGCATTTTTAAAACAAAAATTCAGACCATTATTAGCTGCAAAGAAAAATGGATTAAATCAGCAATAAATAAAAATATCTATCTTTAATAAAAACGTCTGTTAAAACTTACGTAATTTCCTCCTAGGCAAAACTATAAGTTTCAAACCTGCTCTTGGGTACATTTAAAGAGCTGCCACATTATTCCGAAAAGAATCCCGATCATTAGTTGCATTCGCAAGACGTTCAAAGATTTCTATACTTTGTAGTTTATAATTTGAGTTTAAGGTTTTCAGAAACGGATTTTCTTTAAAAAAAATAGAATTTCAAGGGACTTGAAAGGAAGGTTCGCTTTTATGCTGGAAAAGGAGGAACGAGGGTTTTCACCTGATTTTCGAATGGTATCGAGTCGTATTTCATTTTAGTAAACCTGAAAGAGTTTAATGACATGGCCGATCACACAGTGTTTGACGTTGTTTCGTCGTTTACTCTTAAATTTGAAAGCAGTATGTATATGTTAATTAAGTCGTAACCTAAAATTAGACAAACAGACAAAACCCATGCAATTTGCTTTGACATCACTGAAAAGTTATTTTAAACTTGTAAGCTACCTTGAAAATAAAAGGTAAAACCACCATCACTACATTTGACAAGCGGCTTTCAGTTCCAGAAATCTAGGCAAGATCCTTCTTTTTTTTCAGGCGTGGGATCTTCTTGTTACGATGTCATCTACGGCGTATTTTTCCTTTTGGAACTAAACATTTTAAAATAATTGTTCATTTAAACACAGCTAACACAGAATTTAATTGATTTCTAAATACCGAAAAAAAATCTAAAATTTCAATATCAGATTTGCAATCACCTCATTCCAAGCGGTAGAAAGTTATTTCCTGGTTTATTAACTCCATTTAGAGCAAAAAATTATCCAGCTCCCCTCTTGCTTTCCAATTTTGATTTGATTGATTTTTTCCAACACAATACAACGGCAAGAATTAACAAATCTCCGCAACTTTTCAACAAATTCACTTGCAATTGCCCTGAGACTTCGGCTAATATAAAACTTAAACATTTTAAAATATTTACTTAAAAAATTTGAATTGTTGAATATGTCATTTGACGAACAGAGGAAAGTATTTTTTTCCTCCAGAAACTTCCTTTCGCGCCGTTAATTTAAACTTTAAAAAAATTATTCTTAATCAATATTAAAAGTATATAATTCAGAAAGCTCCAGTATTTTTTGACTTTCTTACTATAAAATGTTTGTTGATCATTCATAACCTGAGGTACATTTCCAGGTTGCGATCCCTTTCTCGCCCCTGTCTCTGCCATCTTCACAAACGTTATATAAAAGCATTCTCCTTCTCTGCACCCAAAAACAATTTCTGGATGACGGCAACCTGACTGTAATCAGCAGAATCCTTTAATGTGACCATATCAAAAAATTAAAACAAGAATTAAAATATTAAAACTGTTAATTTTTTTTTCACACACTCACAAATATGAGACTCCTTTTGATCTTGAAAGTTCTTGCACTCCAGCTCCAATTCAATTTTTCTCGTTCACCAAAATGCAAACAACTGCGACATCAACTTATGTTCGTCGACGAACAACGTGAAATTGGAGCTATGACGCCGAAAGATATTTTAATTAATTAAAGTTTGAAATACATTTTAGATTAAAAAAAAATTGACGAACCAAAAATGGTAGACCCCTCTATCGGAGACTCGCCATTTCACTTAATCCGCAATCCAAAGCATATCACTAGGGAAATTCTTTGAATAATTTGGCAAACTCTAAAAAACGAAATAAAACGAAGTA
>JAANSO010002564.1:0-13202 GCA_036507315.1 Lepidocyrtus fimetarius
CATTTCCAAAGCTTCACTAAAATGATAAAAATAAGTTAGCCTACGCTTGAACAAGTAATTTCGTACAAAATAAAATACTGCAGATGTTAGAATTTGAATTTATTTACCGAACAGCGTGTTTTACTTCCGGATGACAGGACATTCCCAAGTAATCATTGGAGCACCAAACCGTGATTGGTCGCTCACCCCAGCTGTATTCTATAGCAGATGGAAAGCCATCCGCCAAACGACTGACTTTCTTAAAGATACGATAAGAATGGTCCTGTTTTTTCTTTCTTATCAACTCCTCAAAATGCCTTTCATAAGGGAAACTATCCAATGAGTCCGGATTTCCCACAAGTCTTCTAATGAAGTCTCCCACTTGAGGAAGTGGTCCAGGACTTACAGAACCGGAACTGTTGGCTTTTCCAATGATCTCATCTCCACTGTTTTGCTTTGGAACACAGCTGGCTGTCCAAAAAGAAAATACAGAGTTAAGTTATAATTAAAAACAAACATTTCAAAACTGAAAAGACAATACTAAACCAAGGCTTTTTGATCCCTTTTCCCCTATTAGATTAGTAGTATAGATTTCGGGCCCAGACTAAACTAACCTGCTGATTGCTTATCACTCTCATCCGGTTGTTGAGACTTGGACTTAAACACTCTGGAAAATACAGGACACTCCCTGCCATACCTGTCAATGATTGGCACTGCCGTATTAGCATTCCGAAGAAGATCTGGCGACAACCGCCTCAGAAAAGGACAACCTGGCATGACTTCAAATAAGTAAAAAAGCTACTTTTTCAATTATAAAATACCCTACCAACAACTAAACAAGCAGATAACCTACTTTTAATTATTTTAACCTTTTTTAAAAAGTTGAAAATAAATAACTTGGCAATTAAATCAACAAGCGACTTTGTCTTGTGTCCTATTTCCTGGATTTTGTTATTTTCTTTACAAAATGACATTGATGGAAAATGAATGACTTTTGCAATTTTGAGATAACGAGTTTGACACGGTTACATATTGGCGCGGTGTCTTAACGACCGCCATTTCAATCGCAATTTGGATTTGAATTTCAATTATGATCGAAGATACGCAATTTGGCATACATGGCTGACGTAAAATAAGCTCCATTAATTTGCAAAACAATTTTGGCAATTAGTAAGTTTAAAGAAGCTGTAAATGCCCACGCATATGTCCATACTCCATACATAATCAGTGAAAGTACAAAGTGAAAGTTTATTATTTACCAGAAGGCAATTACTTGATTGCTTTCTTTTGTTTGCTTTCACTTTTTTATGATCTCCATCAAATTGTGAGAAGTAAGTAAAAAAAGTTAAGACAAAAGGTTTTGAATATCTCTCTGGATATCTTTCCAATGACCTTATTTTATTGCCCTCACTTCACTTTATTACATTTCGTCTGACCATTCACCTTCCTCTAAGGCCATTAATATTTGCTAAAGTGAAAGACAACTTGGTTTCCGTTATTTACACGGTTTTGATTCAGATAATAGCGCAAATGACAAAATGCAATTATTTATAATTATATTTTATCATCCTCACGTGCATGTAACCATCAGACTTCAAGGAAATACAAGAATTGAGGTTGATTATAAAATGGCTTTGACATTTTCGAAAGTGACAGTGCTTTTTAATCAAACCCTAGCTCAATTCTTTCATTAATGCTAGCCAACCTTGCAAATATGTGCAAATTTTCATGATTTTTATAACCTTGTGTGATTCCAATATCAAGTTTCTTTTAGGAATTTGTAAAGTCTTTTATGAATATATTGCAACGAAGCGATTATATTTCACGGACTCATTTCATTTCCTAAAATAAAATCTGGAAACCTCACGTACTAAATAAACCGCACATGTATAGTCAATTTTGACTTCATTTTAATCGCATCATGCTTTCACTTTTCTCCCATTTCGCTTTGTGTTATTACTCCTGCCGTGCCTGTGTGCAAATCTTTTATTGTTTTCCTTTCCCGAATTTCCCTTTTATCATCATTTTTCTACAAATTTTGGATAGCATAGGGTATTTCATTTCTTGTTTGGTTTACAAATATGTCGTAGGTGCACACAACTCCTAGCTACCCACTTTCTTTTCACTTTTCAACACTTTTTTATCCTCATGCTTGAACAGTTTCACATAACAAATCTCGATTTCATCATCATAAAATTACAGAGTGCCTGATTTGTTTTTCCTTGAACTCCCCGTACATCTCTATCATTTTCTAGATTTGTGAAAATTAAATTAAAATTGGTTTCAGGTTGTGAGGCTGTAGATCTTTTGCTAATAATAGGTGAGTAGGGACATTGATTGTGTAAATTTCACACGCTTTGGGAGTTGGAAGACAAATCA
Source organism: Lepidocyrtus fimetarius (assembly GCA_036507315.1). Lineage (NCBI taxonomy): Eukaryota > Metazoa > Arthropoda > Collembola > Entomobryomorpha > Entomobryidae > Lepidocyrtus > Lepidocyrtus fimetarius. The sequence goes on from JAANSO010002564.1 coordinate 2,359, forward strand.
AACTCTACTGGATCCTTTACATTTCAAAGAAATTAGAAGGAAAGGGAAATATACTGACATGATGATGACAGGAAGAGGTGGTGGCAAGGCCAAACCACCTTGCACGGGGAAACAACACAAGCCTTTCAGTGATCGAATCCGCAAAATCTTTGACATNGGAAACAAGCCTTTCAGTGATCGAATCCGCAAAATCTTTGACATTCTCATTTCAACAAAGGCATAATAGGCACTTGCAACACCAGAAGGCATATCTCTGAAATATTTTCTCATACAGCAGCACAATTGAATATTTTATAATAGAGCATATGGAAATGAAAATGCATTTCTTGATGTGACTTGGTAAGCAGTGATTGTATTTGATGATCTTCATGTACTTTACAGACTTTTGCGGTAGTTATACTTGACAAGCTATAATATTCTTGGATGAGTGAGTTTTGGATTGAAACGATGAAAACTGAACGGCCTCCACAGACTCTTAAGAAATTTATGGCGTACTATAAGATATTTCTTTTCATTACGTAAAGTGGCAAGTATAGATTGGATGGAGACACGGAGATGAAAAATTTATTTTATTCATTCCAAAATAGCTATTGCTTTTATCTCTTTTTTGCTTTTGTCAATTACTTGCGACTTCTTTGCAACTTCCGTAGTATTGGAGAGAAACATATTTTTAATGTCATTTATTGCTGTCATCATTACACTTCGATGAAGACGAGTTTCTTAGACTTCCTTTCTCAAAATTTTAAGGAAAAAGTCAACATAATTTACTTTTGTGCTGTGACAAGTGCTCAAGTTGATGTACCAAAGTCTTAAAAGATCTTGCCTCTCTCTCTGTAATCTAAATTCTTCCTTCTTGTTGTGCAAATTTTATTATATTTTGAAACTTGAGCGAATATCTTAATTTTTTCTTATAACTAACACGTTTTTATTGCTATCCTATGAAGAGAAGCTTGTTTGAATACAGCTTCTGGGAATATTTGTAAAAGCCTAAAATTCATATATGGATACTTAAGCTTGAATTTATTCACGTGCATAAAACCAAAAGAAGTTTGTCATGTTGGGAAAATAGCCGTTAGTCAATTTCTTAGAGCAGAGAAAGAAAGACCATGTTCTTTTTGTTCTCTGTATGTTCCCGTCATTAAAAATAGCCTCAATTTATGGAAATGTAAATATTTTTATATGTGTCTCTCAATGACCAAGTTGAATACTTCCTTTTCCTTCACTGTCAGAGAGTGAGTGGCAAATGGTTAAGCTTTGAGTGGGAAATGGACTCATAAAAACTTTTTTTCTTCCTTCTCCTCTTTCTAAAATAAATTATTATCACGAAACGAAAATTGTTCATCAATATTTTCCCTCATCAATCAATTCTATTCAAAGGAAAAATGTGTGTTTTCTTGGGTGTGGATTTAGATTTGTAGGTTACGTAAGTAAAAATTTAGGTGCATAAATGCTCGTTTCTTTTCATATTCATTTATCTCAATTTGGCTCGTGCCGTATTTCTCGCCTATCTTTTCCGGCTTCCGCATTTTCACTTATTTCCCGTTCAAAATGTGAGTGACTTTCTGTTGTGTGTGGTCGTCGTGAGATATTTGTTCAATCTGTGAATAAAGTTATGTGGCTGCGGGTTGAGTGCTGTTTATAAAGGGCTTTCCGTGATATCCTTTCCATCTCAGGAAATCTTTTTACAAGAAAAGAGATCACTTTGGAGAAACAAAAGCTGGGGAGCAGCGTCGTGGAATAGTGAAAAGTGATTGCAAATGTCACATACACGGGCATTTGCATGAGTAAAAAATGAACAAATAAATCCAACTTTTCTTCCTCTCAATCTCACACTCTCCACTTGAGTATGTCTGAGAATTAACTTTTTTCTCAGGGAGAATAGTAAAAGAGGCAATTTCATCCCAAAGCGCATCTTTTTTATTATCATTACCGCCTCCTCCTCTTCCTCTTTTACTGTCACAATAACAGCCAACATCGTTTCTGGGCCAATGTCCATTCCTGCAATCTGCTCAATTCTCAGTCAGATCTCATCTACACCTCGTTCCATCCACTTCACTCAATCTCAAGATAAAGTTGTATAATTTATTTTATTTCCTACTATTTTTATCCTAAAAAAGGATTCATTTTTATGTAGAGAGCAACAGTTTGGTTCAGTGTTAGTGTTCTTCCTTTATAAAGCCTTTTATTTCTCGTTTTAACGAAAACTTGCAAAAATATTGACACTTTTATCAAAATCACAATAAAATTTTGGCAATTCAGCAATTTTTAAGCATATCAATGCAGAATTGCAGTATTTGATTTGTTATGAGATAGATAATATCACGCAACATTTTCATTTCATTGACTAAAGGCAGATAAATAATATTTATTGATAGAAAACAAGATGAGATGTGCCGTGAGCTTTCTCACTATAATCATTTTGTCAATAGCCGTGGGAGTGATGGCCCTCTACATCATTTGGATCACGGATAATGGAGGTTGGTCTATTCTTTTACTATTTTTACACTCATACATTACTATTTAGGATTTCTAACCAAATCTAAAGAGTCGCTTGAGACAATTTTTTATTTTAAAACATGTACTCAAAAAGTAATAACAATTTTAGGATGACAAGCTCTTTTTTATTATTGTTTGTCATTTTTACGACTGCAATTAAGAACTAATTGGGAGTAACAGTTGTTGGGTTTAGGTCTTCCGCTTTAGTTTTAAAACTTCCCTAATGAAAATTTATGTTTTTTGTTAAGATGAGTGCCAGCATTTTCGGTGTTTGGAAGATGGAAAATGCATTAAACCCATCGACGTTTGCAACGATATTAGTAAGTTCTTTGTACATGAACATTTTAAGACGCATTTTAAACTTTTATTAAATTTGGTTAATTGTTTTCTTTATCTTCTAAAGGAAATTGTCCTGATGGATCGGACGAGGCTCTTATTCATTGCCGTAAAGATTAAAATAAAATAAATCACCCATTTCATATTCGGCAAAGATTGTACAAAGTTTTAAATTCTTTTTCTAGATGACTTCACAACAACAAGCGTTATGATAACTATAATGGCAAAGTGTATAAACACAATGGTACAAATCGACAATACCACACTTGTCAAGCAAAAACCCGAAGAATGTGAATATCTTGGTTTGAAATATACACCGAACGCAATAGGAATTAAATGCAATGGGTCAGTGATGGGCAAAACTTGGGAACAAATCTCGTGGAATGAATTCGATCCATTTTCTAGAACCATGTAATAAAAATATTTTTATTGCAAAAAATCTGACATTGATTGAAAATTAAGTACGCACTTTATTTTGACATTTATTTGGATAGATCAATTGACACGGGTGCAATCAATACCAGCAGACTCGTTGGGAATTACGATGAAACCAAAAACAAGTCACCAAAGACCACTATCCTGGCTCAACGAGAGTTTCAATTTCTAAACAAACTGTAAGAATGAATATGTTTGGGTTAAAAAATTAACTTTGGGAGTTTGGGAATAAACCTTGAGCGTATATAGTTGTATTTTATTCATTGTATTTTACAGATATGTGGACCACAATTACATTGAAAGTGTTGGGGAACGAGCTTTCTGCAATATGGAAAATGTTTGCTGGTTTAGTCTACGAGATGATCAAATTAAAAATTTGAATCCAGATGCTTTCTGCCCAATGATGAAACTCAAAATGTTGTAAGATTTTATCTAATTAAATCAAATTCTTTTTAGATGTTTGTGTAAATTCAATTATTTTATGAAAAGGAAAATGTCTGAAAATAAGCTCACATCTCCAAGGATTTCAATTTAAACACATGAACACTCTGGAAATACTCGACCTGGCTTATAATAAAATCACGGAGATTAATTCCGAGACTTTCTCCCAACTAGCTAATTTGGCCATGTTGTAAGTTTACGCAAACATTGCTAGAATTACGAGATAAAGTCAACAATTGGGGTAATTTGAGACTTTTTCATTTACAGGAATATCTCAAACAATTTTATCCAAACTATTCACGAACGTGCATTCCAGAACAATGTAAACCTAATTGAATTGTAAGAATCAATATTTAAAGTTCAAGCTCAACAGGTTGCATTTCTTTTTTTAACTTTTTTTCTTTTGTAAATTACAGAGATCTCACTGCTAATCAACTCAGTTACCTTTCCCCTTCAGTTTTTGAAGCGCAAATAAATCTAACAAAGCTGTACATCAGTTCAAATCCAAAAATTATACATGCCCGCTCTCCTCTTTGCTCCTTTGCGTAACCTCCGCTCACTAAACGTAGAATCTCTTGATATTTCGCAATTTGATGTAACTGGTTTTCATTACACTACTTCCCTGGATCTAATTTACTTTAAAAAGTTCAGCTATTGTCGCTACGTCCCCAAAGCCCAGCGCTGTTTCCCACATTCGGATGGACTGTCTTCAACTTCAAATCTATTAATAGGGCAGAGTCGTATTATGGTTTGGTTAGTTGGGTTAGCCACAGTGGTTGGTAACCTTTCCGTTGTAGCGAATCGTTGGTGCAGGAAACGTACCACGGGGCGTGCAGAAATTACCGAGATTTTAAACATTTTTGTGACAAACTTAGCAATGGCAGATTTCCTAATGGGGGTTTACCTGGTCATTTTGGCATGCAAAGACGTACAATTTCGTGGAATGTATAGTGTCAAAGCCTATGAATGGGGAACTTCATGGCTTTGTTCATTTATAGGAATTATTGCCGTCATTTCAAGCGAAGTTTCTTTACTAATCCTTACAATCATGTCGCTTGAAAGATACCTAACAATTGGAGGTCCATTCTCCAGACGACAAAATTTAAACACGAATTTAGCACGAGCTAGCATGAGGCATTATTTGGGCATTCTCTTGCATCCTTGCACTAGCCCCGGCATTTCAATGGCAAGGAGAAAAGGCTGCATTTTACGGAAGTACCGGACTCTGTTTCCCAATTCATTTGGATGATCGCTACCCAATGGGCTGGCAGTACACTACTTTTGTCTTTATTGGAGTCAATTCCTGTTGTCTTGTACTCATCACCGTCAGCTATTCCATGTTATTCATCACTGTACGAAGAACTCAAAGGAAAACTCCACTCCTTGTGAAAAATATTGAACTGGCTTCAAGATTCTTTCTCATGGTAATTACCGATGTACTATGCTGGGCTCCTATTATCATCTTGAAAGCTAGTGTACTTTGTGGATATGAACTCTCAAGTAAAAACAAAATTTGGTTTTCAATTGTACTCTAAAACTTTTCATTACATGCATAAATTTTATTTTACAGAGGAAATCATTGGATGGGCTGTAATCTACGTGCTCCCTTTAAATTCGGCAGTTAACCCGATTTTATACACGTTTTCCACAAATGAAGTACGGAATGCATTGAAATTACAAATCAGCACGTTAATCGGAAACTTTGAACTAAACCAGTTGATCCCATCACAGAATCATCATGGTAAGCAGAATCAGTTTTGAATTTCCATACAAGTTCATTAATTTACACAGAAACTATGCTTTTAGCAAATATGATAGAACTGCAAGGAATAACAAGGTCATGGCTAAGCAGATTCAATCCAAGGCGGAACACTAATGTCCAAAGGAATAGCGACCCAGTTGTCAGAGGAGCCAGTGAAGATACAGAACTGACCCATTCCACTTGCCCAACAGTGATAACCACTGATGCTGTTGAAGCCGGAGTAAGTTGGAGGAATCGCTGGAAAACCCAATTTGAACAACAGCTTTGCAAATGCTTCTATTCAGACCTCGCGAAGTATTATGGAAGGGAGTGGAAGTAACCTGTCTGGAATTAAATGCTATAACAATAGGTTGTCTCCGGCGTCTGCAGCATTGGCTTCAAACAAGGCTAGAAAGTCAAACATTGAAGCAAAGTAAAGTGGGAGACATTTTGATGAGGGAGTATTAATCAAAATATTTTCATATCACTTGAGAATCTTTTATGTAATTTTTACAGGGTATATTTTACTTTAATCCTACACTCTGAATCAGTGTAATTTTATCTATAAAGTATATACTGTTGTGCAAGAATCTCGTGTTAGTGCTCATAACTTAAGTAAGTAGCAAACTTATCTTGATTACATCAAGTTTAAATGTATCAAAGGAATTTATTCAAATAATCTATTTATGTGTGAACATTTAATTGTTGTAATAAACATTTCAATCGACCAAGTTCCACATTTGGCTCGGTACTAAAAAGGTTTGTTGTCCTTCAGTCAGCATGCTTTCATTGCACTTTGTATGTAGTATTAAGGTTGCTTCGTTACTACTAATTAAATCTGGCTTCTATCGTAAATTGTCCTAATCAAAAATAAATATTTCAATTTTTAAATCCGTTTGAAATAATTTCAAACATATTGCCAGCCATACACTAACAGATATATTTCCAGATCAGATCCAACATAGTTTTGTAGTTTTGTAGCTTTCAAGTATATTACTTTGCCCCAAAACTGCAAGTTGACAAGTTTTGCAAGTTAGCAAACAGATCGCTGTTTTGATAAAACCCTAACATATAATTTCATCGATATAAACCCTCAAAAATGACAAAGACGTTAGCTCAAGCACATAAACTGGCCAATGTGGCGGATCACCTTTCAAAAAATACACATTTCAATTCAGAAGAGGTAGCAACACATTATTTTACAAATAGGGCTGATTTTTTAGTAAATTCCTGGTATTTTAAGTTTGGCATATTTATGGTTGCAGTGTCGTTCCCTTGTTTCCATTTATCAAAAAATGGTATCCATTGGAAAGATTGACAGGATGAGAATGCGTGAGATTCTACATGTACTTTTTCATATAACGGATGACGTCATGCTGGATTTAGTTTTTCATTCCTTTGACAGAGACTCTGATGGATATGTATGAAGTTTTGAAATTACCTTAAAGTACTTGTATTAATTGACAATTATTAAAACATGACAATTAAATACAATTTTTCAGATTGATGAAGTAGAATGGGTGAAAGGATTGTCTACAATGCTTCGTGGGTCTACAGACGAGCTGATTGAATGGTGTTATTACGTGTAAGGTTTCAATTCATTTTATGATCCTTACCGATCAATGAAGATTTCCTTTACAATAAGATTTACTTTTGTACAGATATGATTTGAACGGAGATGGCGGTTTAGCTCGGGAAGAACTTCACCATTGTCTAAAAGGATGTATATATACAGGATACGGAGTTGAAGCAGATGAATTGGAAGAATGTGAACGAGATATTGTTGAAATTGGTGAGTCATTTTCCCTAAAAATGCCAACGTTTTCATAATGTTCAAGTGTTTCATTTTGCTTTATTTTATTTTTTTTAGTAATGAGATCCCTTGGTAAGTACAAAATGTCCAAGTTTATATAAACAAAATGTTTTTCTTGGAAAAATTATTCGTTAATCCTTACAATTGCTTTCATTCATTTCAGATGTGGATAGAGGTAAGATTTTGTATGACTCATAGCTTATTACAGTTAACTTTAAGAATTTTTGTCAAACGTTTCAAACTTAGCTTCGTTTCATAACTTTTAGATGGACAAATCACCCAACAGGACTTTGAGCTGGCATGTCTTAAAAATCCATTGTAAGTCAAGTTCATTATATTTACCAACTTCCTCCTTGAATGAACTCTTCTAACCACAAATGTATTTCATTGACATAAAATAGACTTCTCGTTTCTATCGGACCTTGCTTACCACCATCAAAATGCATGGCAGCTTTCCTTGCTCTAATCTGTGAGAAATACAGAAACTACACAGGACCCATGGGAAAATCCTCGTCAAGAAAGAAGAAAGCAACTAATCCTAATAAAGATGCTCCGCCACAAGTGTCCCCATCTCAAATGGATGAAGCCACGTTACAATCAATGTTTAAATCCAATCAAATTCTGGAAATTTAAGAAATACAGAAATGTAGTCCCGATTTTAAAACCTATTTTTGTATAGTTGCGTATTGCACAGATTCAGTAGAAATGAAATTACAGAAACGCCAAAATTGTATGGTTTGCGAAATAAAATACAGCGATATTATGATTCTTCACCCATCAATCTCTTGCTTGTTTGACTTTATTTATTGCAAAATTCAAAAATATTTTAAGCAATTAAGTGTCTATTTGTATAAAAAGGTTTTCTTTTGCGTAAAAATTGTTTGCGATTACCTACAATAAAACTTCGAAACCAATTCATAAAGTTCATTGAACATATCTCACTAGTCCGCAATACAGTTTTCTGCAACTTTTAATATCACTTAGACCTCTAATTGCAAAACATTTGCGTGAAACCGCAAAAACAAAACTGGATATTAAAACAAAGCATCTTGATTTTAATGCTATTAATAGCGCATTCTTTTCTAAACTGAACCGCATCAACGACCAAGGACCTAAAAAGGAAGTCAAGTTTAAGATCGTAATTATGAACGCATTTAATTACGTCATTCATTCACTCAGGTCAATCTCACAGGAGTATAAATGCTTTGCAAATTACTTCCAAAAATATAAGACAACTCGTCCAGACGAAGGAAGTAGTTTTCAAAGAAACTTTTAAGAATTTAAAAAACTTGCCCTTATACATACATCAAAATGGCAGGAGAATCGGTAAAATCGCCTACATATAACTTATAACACATATACTTCCTTTTAATCTCCAGTTAATCTCTTTTTCATGTTTTTAAAACTACTTTTTCAGAAACCAGTTTTGACTGAAGATGTTTTTGCTGCAAACATCACCAAACCCGAAGACAAAATTAAATTCATCTCTGATTTTCTCGGAACACTCACCGAAGATGAAATGAACGAGTGCATCAAGTACTACGCTCAAATTCCCGTGAACATAGAAGACTTCTTTGCTAATCAACCTAAACATCTTTGTACAATTGTTTGAGAGAGCAAATCATTTTACAAATCATACGCAACAACTTAAAAGGTGAAACTAGGTCTTACAAAAAGTAAACCTTTTTTGAAAAAAGCAATAAAAATTCTCAAAAACGTTTTTGACTTTGGTTGCCTTTTTGACATAAAATTCTTCAATCTTTCAATACCATTATTCCTAGGATTCAACCAGGCATAGTAAAAGTATTATAGTATTGAAAGATCATGCAATACAGAGACAAACTTTACTACAAAATTTCTTCTCATCTCGTAAAATAGAAGCTCCTAAAGATTTTAAAAGGGATGCGTTGTTTGCAACGATTTTATCTAGGAGTGATAATCCAAAGGATGCTGTGTCTAAAAAACCTTATCCTCACGAGCTATTATATGCATTTAAAATTATTTCAATATTTCATGGGGCATCATGTGATTCACTACTAAACTCTCAACTTCATAATACGAATTTTAAAAGAAATTGTACAAATAGATTTTTAATTCGATGCAAAGTAATAACCTACTTGAAACTCGGAATTTTATTTCAATTAACTAATAAGCTAGGTTATCTAATACACCTCTGCTGGTGGTTTATCATACAACGAGATTGGCTCAATACTGCATTTTAAGATAATATCATCACTATCACCACCAAGCATTAGTCATCCTTATTATTATTGGCGACAACCCATCTTTATAAATAATTTTCGAAGCTCAGCTTGTTCATCTGAAGCTCCAAGGGATCGTCCAGATTTTGGTGCTAATGTTTCCAGCTTTGTATGCGTTCTCAAAAGTGATGGATGGACTGCAGGATGTGGGGAAGATGGCTGTGTTAAGTCTTTAGTAGGATACACTTCCATTTGAGCTCTGGTTTGTTTTTCAGAAACGCTTACGCGCTTCGCCCCCAAAAACTTGGGTTCCTTAACTCCATTCATTTTCTCCTTTAAAGAAAATCTTACATTTTTTATAAGCCCTTGTGCTCTTGTTAGTTTCGGAGTAATGTCCGCTTTAAACTCGACTGCTAATTTCATTTTAGGTTTGTTAGTTGTACCAGGAGGAGTCTTTTTAGGTGGTTCAATTGGAATGGGTTTATCACCATCTGGTTCGACCCTTCCGTCGCCCTTGCCTTCCGTATTTTTCTTATCATTGTCTGATTGTGGAAGAGATTCTGATTTTGCATCTTCAGGAGAACTTGTAGTAGTGCTGGGGGAAGAAGATTCTTGTTCCGAAGACTCGTCAATTGAGTTCAAATCAAAGAATGAATATTCAGATGGGCAAATATGATCCTCCACCTGCTCCAACTTTTCTGGATTTAAGTACACGCTTGGATCCTTTTGCAGTATATCACACTGACGGAATCTTTCAGCCTTTGTTGGACGCAAGGTGGTTTGAATTCTAATTATTAAAATACACCAATTAGTAATTATTTAATTTCATTATGATATGATTAGAACATCATATAATTATTTGCTTACGCTAGAAGAACTAAATCAGGAAGGAGTGCTGCGGATGGAACGATTATCAACCCTGCCCAAAACACGGGAGAGGTAAAGACCAGGACACCAATTCCAAAAATTTCTGCTCCAAAATAGACAATTTTGAACAAGTTGCTATATGCATATAGGAAAATCATCCACAAAAATATTGAGCACCAAATGGAAATAAAGGTAAAGGTTGTCCACGACTTTGTTACTAATCCACTTTTCAAACTGACCACGACAACTACATACTACTAGAACCAATAAAAATGTTTTCATTGCAATTTGCATATTACTTAAGAAAATTGAAAATTTTGGACCTACTGTGTAAATAAAGTTTCCAAGAACTAGATAGCCACCTTCTTTTCCATCTCCCCACACTATACCATGGCCGTATATCCACCAAGTTAGCCAAAACAGAATGGCGGAATGGACCAATGAATTCATAATCCAAGTAAAGAAACGTCTCATTCCAAATGGATTATCTGTCGGGTGATAAATGGAAGGATAC
>JAANSO010002565.1:0-13200 GCA_036507315.1 Lepidocyrtus fimetarius
CATTCAAACAATGACCTCCAAAGATTTAGGTTCTCAGAGCATAGAATAAAACCTATATATAATTAGACATTACTGTAACGCATTTTCATTTTCTCAAATGATCATCTCCATTGATATAAATTAACACTAATTAGCAAAGCATTTTACGTACTTATTAGTAAAAGCTACAAAAGGTTTCATCTGTTGCTGTTTTTATCAAAAGCTTAATTGATTCCTAAATGAGACTTAACAAAACTAGTGGTTAAGAATTTTCCAAGAAATTGTACCGTTTTGAGACTTGTACCCTATTTAACTGTTAAAGTAGATCTGTATTTAGTTTAGTTTGCAATGTACCGTTTCTCTGACTTTTTTTCGTATCAACGTTTTTAGTGACCTTGTCTTGTGTGCTATGCAAGTGAACGAACATCTTTATATTCCTACAAAAAATAATTAAACTCTGCTATTTACTTGTTCTGTTAGTTTTTTGTAGTCGTGAGATTCTTGGAACTGTGATATTCGCCTGAGACAGTCAATGTCAATTAAGACAAAAGCCGTTATCAAATAGAGATACGAGAAATGAATGCAAAATTTGAAGCACACATACGGAGATACTCTTAAGTAAGCGATAATGACCACAGTAGGGCATCTCTTGGAGATTTCCAACACGTAAGTAAAAGCTTGTTTTTGTATAATTTTAATTTTTATAATACATTAGTTTGCTGGATGCATTGCTTGATTTCCGCAAAGAAGCTGTTTTTGAATTTTTAAAAAATCCTATCAAATTACAATAATTAAACAAGTATAAGATGAAATAAAGAGAAAATATTCGTTTAATTGTGACAAAGAAAATGTTTAAATGGAATAAGTGATCGAATAAAGCACTTGCATATAATTGCAAACTTTTAAAAATCGGTGGTATTAATTTTATAGCTGATAGTTTATCGTGTTTTGCATTTTTACAACTTTAGATTTTTAATACCACTTGTTTCGCTAGTCAAAACAAGCAAGTAGGAGTTTTAAAATTACTACTGTGCTGCTGCTGCAATGGTGCATTATGTCATGCCCAATAATAATAACAACTCTCTTTAACGATTAACGATGTTAACCAATTGAATAGTACCACTTTTTCATGACTTGTCGAGTTCAACCGGTCATTACTGCAATTTTGCCTTTGTAGAGTTTCCAGTTTTACAGAAAATTAAGAATGCATGATGCGTGCATTTAATTCTACCACTTGGTGGATGCTTCACTTTTCACTGACTCGGACTCTCAGAGACTAATTTTCTCTTTATGTTTCTCATGTTTTGCTATATTCTTATTTTCAAATTATAATTTAAACAATTTAAGGTTCAATATTATGCAACATCATCGTTTCTGTAGATTTAAAGTAGACTGCTAATCTATCTGAATCTGCCTTTGAATGTAAATTTTCATATTCTTTTCAAAAGCTGATGGTAGAGAATCAGAGATTAAGTAGAAGAGACAGCAATTTACAATTTTGTATAAAATGATTAGTTGATTAGATCTTCACTTTCTTATATTTATTTCTTTACGAATCATTGATGATGTGAAGATGATTGGATTGAATTGAACATGCATAAGTCACCGGTTTAACAATCTAATTTAGTATTCATCCAGTGTTGCGGTTGTCAAACCTGTAGTGTCTGCCTTTCGCACATCTTATATTATTATTATTACACCACCACCATCGTAAATAATAAGTAGTCAACAAACTCTGCTGGCCCCGGTGTTTAGTCACCCCAGCGCGTCACAACCTCTCAATCGCCTCCACAAAATGGAGAAAGAAAAACTAGAATTTAATATCATCATCTCATTTGATAATAACTACAGAGAATGCATAATAATCAGTAGCCTTTTTGCTTACACAAACTATAATGGCATATTGTTCATCCCCTCAGCATCTAAACAATCCTTTTTACTGACAGTGACCAAGACCAGATTTTTTGGGGAAAGGTTTTCTTAGAATATTCTAAATTCAATTTTTGATTTTCAGCCATAAAACAAAGAATCTCTTGTTAGTTACGTCATTTTTTGAAATGATAAAATGAAAAAGAATAATATTAACATTACAGTTGTCTTCAAAATAGCTCATAATTATACTCCCTTGTTAATGGTGTACTGTTGATAACTTTTGTTTAAAGAATAAAAAGAAAGTTTGTTTAATTCAAAATTATGCAGTTATTAGGCAGACTATTGTGAGTTGGAATGCTTAAGCTTAATGCATGTTATTTTTTAGGAAGAATATTTCAAGGAGTGTACGAAAAATGCCAGCAAGTCATTCTAATCGGTTAACTGTCTTTATAATTTTCTAAATGTATCAGATTCCGAAAGCAAAGTTTATATTTTTATTCTAGGCAAAATCAAATATTGCAAACCCGGCTTTAGCGAATATTACAGTGTATAACTGTACTGCTTTCGTGTCTTTCTATTTAATTAAACTACATTTATAAATTTTATCGCATTCCTATTTTCCTTCATTTAAAAACTACCCACATGAATTGAATATTGAATTTGATAATGGATTAACACTCATAGTGAAAATAACGCTTGCTTGTATGTGTAATAATGTAGGGAACGTAAAAGATAAACCCGTCATCGCATCATAGATTTCAATGACGTAGGCAGCAAGTTTTATAATAAAAATTGAATAAAAATAATCAGCTAATCAACATTTTTCATCCAATCTGATTGCTACTGTCTAACCGAATATCATACATTGCTAATTGTGAAGCGTAACTTTAGTCGAATAAGTAGTTGCGTTGCGTTAAAGATTTTTTGCAAGTAATAGTAAATTCTCGCCTTCTCTCATCATCACTTCGGGAATGGATTAGCAGATTTCTTGAAGCGTAGCCACAAAAATCTCTTTTTAAAGTTGACTAACACTATAATCATTAGCAAAAAATACTTACTCCTGGTAAATGAGGGAAGAAAGTAAAAGTTACGTTTAGATTTAATGAATTAATAACTGTAACTGAATTAAAAAATCCTCAGTAATTATTTTTATGCAATAAGGGAATACTTGCAAGGGTGAATAAAACTTTCAAAGGAAGTTCTCACTGTTAAAAAGCAAAAACTTTTAAAATTTTCTCAGGCAACTATTTCCACTGCATTCTCACAGTTCTCACTCTCACGGGGGTTTTGTTTGAATAAATTTTGTATAACATGATTTGTAAATACATTTCTTTCCTACCTGATTCATGAATGAAATGAACAATTCTTTATACATTTTCTTCAAGTTCTTTATTTAAAAATTTACACCTTTTCTATCACCCTGTTTTCCCCGTTCACACACAAAACTATAAAAGTTAACTACCGTTTACTCTATACTTAATTCAAACGATAAGATTGAATTACTTGTAATGAAGCCAGCTTTACAATTTGTGATCTGTGAATGAATGACGGGTATTAGTGAATGAAAGGAAATTAGAAAAAAGAAAATATCAGGATTAAAAGAAAAATGAAGGAATAATGAACTGGGTTAATGCTAAGTCTCTCTTTGGCTGCCACATTCTCCCTGTAGAAATACGCATGACTTGCTAATTAATTAGATTTTCTAGTATCCACCCTGATCCTAGGAGTTTTCCTGGGAAACTACCAAATTTCCGGGATCAAACACCTCAGGTTTTGCATTGACTTTTAATGTTTGCCAATGTAAGAAAGCTAGCCTTACAAAAACCAGGACAAAATGAGATATTTCTATCATTTCGAATTTTACGGATTTAACGTAAAATTTGAACCACCGTTTTTATTTAAAGCACAATTCAGTTAGTAAGGGTTAATCAGAAATTAAAAACTTTACTAACTTAAACAATAAAAATTACCTGAACCTGTCTATGAGGAATAATAAGAAGTGAATTTAGTACAATTTTATGCCTCCAAAATGGATTAGCATATTACGTAAAGAATGCTAGCTTTTTGAATAGCAGGGAATGGGCATGTTGTACAATCATGTTTTCACCGAATTTAATGTGCTCTTCGTGACGTTTAGAGAGACAGGTTGTAAAAGGACCAAGCATATAATATTTCCATTCTTTTCATTGTCCAACTTCTTTTGTAGAATAAATATCAAATCTGGTAATAAATAATTTAATAAATTTAAAATGAATAAATTTGGTGAAAATGTTTTCTTGTAAAAGTTTCAGCTTCGTACAACAGTGAAATAAAGCAGCAATTTCTGTGTCCTCTCTGGCTTACGATTTTTATTCATCCTCCTGTTTAACTCCTATGTTTAGTCGGTATCGATTGGATAGCCATCCAGCAAACTTTTGATACAGCTACTAATTGGATGCAAGCATTGAATATGAATATTATAAATCTGTCCAATTGCTGCTATTCTAATTTGAAATATTAAAAGCCCAGGTATAGCTTAATATTATTTCTACGATACCCCTACCATACCAATGCGAGTGAAAGAAAGTTCAATTATTTATTCCAAAACAAGAGCTTACAGATAAAATTGCAATACGGATTTGCTAATTTGAGTACCATCATCATACGTGCATTTTAAACAAACTTATTCTTTGATTAAGTTTCTTTTTGTATTTGTACTATATAATAGTATAATAGTGAAACAAGTGGTAATCGACAAGATAGTATATATGTATTCACCTGTAAAACGTGGACCATTTGTTTAGAAAAGTAGAAGCGTGTCTAATGGAAAACAAGGAAAAGACAAAATTACTGGCAAGGTGTAAAATGTAGATTATTGTTAGAAAAATATCATTTCCAAAGGCAGATAGAGAAATTTTTCCAATTGCACTATGTTAGGTAAAGCTAGTAAAAATCTAAATAAACTGTTCAAAGCCATCCGGGTAAACCAAAGAACACGGGATATGAATTGTGGACATGCGCCGCCTAGTCTAAAATCCCTTGTAAGTTGTCAAACTCATAGGGAGATCTCAAAGGTTTTGGATGAATTACAAGCCCCATTTTGCTACTTCTGTTCTATGCCAATGTTTTTTAACGCATTGCAATTACCTCTCAAATTTTAATAAATTTCTTCGAAAATCTTATTATGTGGATTCCCGTATGTGTCATACAAGAGGGCAAAGTAGCACGCATCTTTTTCTTTTTGCAACCAAAGTAAATTGATTTAATTCACTGTGTCTTTGATACAGTGCTTTTTATATTCGAGACTCCCAGTGAAAATAAATCTTTGATTTTTTAAAATTCCTTTTGCCCTTTTGATAGAGATTTTAAATGAAGAATTCACACTTCTGCTACACAATACACGAGTTTATGCTTCCTGTCGCTTGTTTAAATGAAATATTGATAGAGCATAACATAGCCATTCATTACATCTATAAGGATAATCACAACTGTAAAACAGCCACGATAATCTTAAGATAAGCTACTTTTCTGCTTTGTCTGCCTGCTTTATACACTTCATGTTCTGTCTTGAAACTTCAAGGCTGCAGCTATAAAGAAAAGCCCGTTACGAATTGATCAGCTTCTTTTGTCTCATTTTTTAAAAGTTTTCTTCCGAAATACATTGTTGATTCCATATTTGCCCTATCCGGATCAACCAATAAAACGAATCACGTGAAAAATATTTTACCTCACTAGAGACATAGACGCAGTCAATAACATGTAAATGTACAAAGTGAAAAATGTGAAGCTGGCTGATTTTAAAAAATGTAAAATATCATCATAGCCCTTGGGGATTACAAAAGAATTGAAACAAAATCGTGTGTAACATGCTATGTACCTGAGTTTAACAAATAACTGATTTTAAAAAAATGTAAAATATCATCATAGCCCTTGGGGATTACAAAAGAATTGAAACAAAATCGTGTGTAACATGCTATGTACCTGAGTTTAACAAATAAGGTTACTAGCCACTTGACAACTGAGTTACAACCCTTTTATAACACCGACGAAAAAACCACCGTAGTTGCTTTTCCAGTAATAAGCCGTACGTGTTATTTTTTTCCAACAAAAATAAAATTTTGCAAATAATTTTTGAACAATTTTTGCATTAAAAGGTGGAAGTGGATTATTCATGTACAAATTACACATTAAGAAAAATTACAACAAATTCTTTAAAACAGAAACAAAAGTCCAGATGAAATATTATATAATTATTATTCTGCACGGAAAAAGTTCAATATTATCATAAAAATATTAGTTAAAACAACTTGCCTTGAATAAAATGTTGAATTTGATGATAATCACATATGTATTTGCAAGCGATAAAAAATGAAGCGAAAAAAGGGATGTTCATTTGAGATCGGTATCATTGTCCTAGCTTTAGCTGTATAGATTTAGTTTGAGAAGAGGCATGCTATTGTAAATCAACGATTATTAGTTATTCGTCCCAAAGATATCATGATTAATAAAGCAATGAAACTTGTATTAAGGAAGGTGTAAAAGCTGTTGCGGCAGCTTGAAAAAAAAGAGAGAAAACACTATTAATTTAAACAAGTATGTATTCATTGTATCGGTTTCATGCTAATTAGCTGTTATTCATCTTACATATTTTCTCATTCTTTTCTTTGGCTAATTGAGTCAGAGTTTTGTGATGAAAAGATGAATACAAAATGAACAAAAAAATGCGATGAATGTTTGCAATTTGCCACGACGGCTGTTGTTGATAGGAGGAGGAGGGGGATTGTATAGTTTGCATAATATCAGCAGAACAAAGATGAAACTCGTTATCAATTAAGAATGAGTTTAGACGGTAAGACAAAGATTAAGATTGACGTAGTTTGTCTATTTAAAATACAGCATACCATCAGGGTTTGTTCTCGAGTCTGCTAAAATCTCTACGCAATGTTACAACAACATTTTAAATCAGAATAATCAGGAAAAGAAATGAGGGTATTATTGTATCGTAAAAAACTCGGCAAAACTTTCACCTTTAGCACCACCGTTCAGCTCATGAATAGTAATTAAATCCTTTCCCCCTAAGCTACGCCCCACTTGGTTTAAAGGCTTGGCTTGTTTTCTCAATAGTTTAATTATATGAATATAAATGAGGAAATAGAGTGGCATTTTACAAGCATTATTTATGTTGCATTTAAACTGGATGGAAATAATTGATTTAGTAATCCCAATAATGGTAGGGCTTTGTTTGTGAGGACATTCTAGCGAAAGGCCATCAGCGTTCCTGTCGTGAATTTGCTCTCGGCTTGCTGATAATTTGATATTTTGCTGGCAACCTAGACCATCAAAGATCAACATTATGATTGATCATATAGAATCAAGTAATTGAAGTTGCGTCATTTTAAAAGAAGGGTATTTTTGTATAACTGTATTTTCATTTGGGCACCTTTGGCTATTTTGTTGTTGTAAGTTTGTTAGCAATTGCTTCAAAAACTTCAAAACTATCAACGTTATTAGTAATTACGCTTATGTTACATGTTCACTTCAAGCTATAGAATCCTTTCGTTTTTGTAACAATGTGAAACAATCAGTCCAAAAAGTAATAATAAGCAAGTAGAGAAAGCAATTTTTTGTTTATTTTTCATTCCTAAACACTTACGATAGGCTATCAAAGTTTGGAAACAATGCTAAACAAAACGCACTTTATTTATGCTTTCTTCAAAGAAAACAAAACACTTACACTTTACATGTTTTGGATCGTAACTATATTCTAGTTGCATAATTTTTCTAACCCGATTGTTTTGCCTAGTAAGGTAATAAGCTCATCAAAGCGCTATGAATAAAGGAACTTGTATGATGTGTATAGTTGAAAATGTTTTAAGCAAATTATAATCATTATGAGAATTGTGCCAAGAATGATCACAAATTGAAGATTAAAATGAATGAAACATGATAAGAGTAATTAAATATAGATCAAAATGGGACCAGGATCTGTCTATTTAAAGCATTAATAAATACAAAAAGATTGAATGTTAAAGCGAATCTAATTTAGCACAATTTGCTCTTAGACAGATACTTTATAAAGAAATATTTGATGATGCGATTATAAAACCATTTTATACCGACTCGAATTCAATAGATATGATATGACATAACATTGCAGTAGTTTGTTTTATTATTTAAAAGTCTAAAAGCTATAAACGAGTTTGATAGTTGTGAATCATGAACAATGGGTTCAAATATTTCTAAAGAACAAGGAATCTTGATCAATCTGATTAAAAATCAATTGCTTTCTTATATTGTGTAACAAATCATGCCTCCAGGAAAGAAATTGAATCATTAAAAGAGTCCACCTCTTGAACGTATTGATTTGATCTGCTTTAGATTAAACGTAACGCAACGAAACACATAAACCAAAAATGGAATGCGGTAAAGAACAAAACAATAGAATATGTCGGCGCATTCACTCCGAATTTTAAAATTTAAAATAATATTGAGAAAGATTAATATTCACAAAATGTGCCCTGATAAAGTTGGTGGCTAAACTAAATTCCTTTGTGAATCTGAATTCTTTAACTTCGAGAAGCTTTAAATCATTTTCTACTACATGTAACAGGAATTAATCAATGTCCCCAGCTACCACGTATTTTTTCGTTTGCATGCGTAAATTATTAAAGCAATCTAATTAATTAATTAGTATAGATTTTTACGCTTGGTCAGTTGCCCATCAATAAGATTTTATAAAAATGCCATAAAATTGATATTTGCAATGCCTGGATGAAATAGGATATTGACAGATTCCGGATGTAGAAGCCACGAATCACGAAGGAAATACGCTCCTGTAACAAAGTTTTCATTCAATCCTGATGTACTAAGCACTAAAGTACTTTAGTGATTGATTTTCTTGGTTGATTTAACACTAACGTGGATGAAAGGTACTCAAATAATGACCCAAACTTGATCAAAAATGCATATAATTTGCAAGTCATGAGTCATTCTAAATCTGCCTTGCTACTAAAAATAAACTCTCTTTTTTAAAGTGAATTTTTGCATCCTTGTTAATAATGTAGAGCAACCCACGTGAAAATAGTCAATGCTCAACGTGAAACTGATATGACATTGAAAAATGTGTATCATTTTTCTCTGAAAGAATTGCATGCGAAATCAAGCAAGAATCCATTCCCGTCACCTTTTCACGGATGTTTATCCAATTTCACTATTTCGTGATTGTAAATGTAACGTGTGTGAAGCGCTCTCGTCTTCTCTCTTTTGTTCTTTTGTTTTTTTCCAGAAGCAAAAAATCAAGACAAAAAAGAGGTAGCGCAAGCTTGAAACAAGAACAAGAAGATCCGTTTTGTATCTTGTGGTGGTTGTTATTATGTATAATAATAATCGTATTACTTAATAACTTAATAGATCCTATTTACTATGCCATACACTTTCTTGTTAGCTTCCTTGGAGAACAAGTTATGTTTGTACGAAACGCCTGTGAGCCCGATCACTCTCACTTGAAAACATTATGTAAAATCGTTCATAATAAATTTTTCATGAGAATTATTTAAATCTGCCCCTTCTCAACGGCTTTTAGCGAAATTAGTCGAACAATGACTACGGGTGAACAGCAGCACCCTTAATTACCGTTGAATAATATTTACGATTTCGATTTTCTAACTGGTATGTCTTCTTTCAGACTTTTCGCAGTATTTTTTGCCGATTCAGTTGCACTTGTTTTGTCTGTCTGTCTGCGCGTTGTCGTCGTCATTGCTTCATTCCATTTTAAAAAGGATGAGTCAAATGATTACTTGCATAATGCATGCAATTTTATTGTCCTTGTTTCTCCTTTTTTGTATGCATTCTTCCACACTTACTACATAATACACAGAAGAGTCTCAAACATTTTTTACGCAACTCATGCAGTGCCGATAGTCTATTAGGAACTTTAATATTAAAGAGATCGAATAGGAAACAGTTTGCAAAGCTCTTTTCAAGTTTTCTGAACGAAAAGTGGCCACACCCTGCCCAATGGCAAAATAATGGTGATAATGATGATCATCATCATGATCATACTTTTACGGTTAGACTAACCACTAAACATATCCCTTGCAGCACGATCAAAACTAATGACATGAAAAGAGTAAAAACGAACCAAACTGACTACATTTTTTAAAGATTTTAAAAGCCTTATTTTATTCTAACTCTGCATTTAACTACATGATAAAATTTTCAGACTTAAATTGCAAAAAGAGCGAAACGAATGGACATAATAATAATCCCTGCATAACCTCCGCTAAAAGCAATGTTATCAATAAATTGATAAAACAACGCTGAATTAGTTGATAATGTTTAAACTATTGAACAATCCATCTTGTGGCTAAAAATTACTGCAAATTGCAAACTAAACGTATTAATGAATAAATTATTTGAAATTACGCTGTTACCTTTGCTTAAAATTAAAACAACTCCAAAAAGTTAATTCCAGGTGTACCCTGCCACTTTCCTGAATCTTACCAAAGACAAAGAAAGTTGATTTTCAATGACTTTTGCATCCTGTAGGTAAGCAAACAGTCTAATGGCGAAAGCAAAATTTGGCGTGATAGTTTTGCTTTGATTGTAAATATGTTTGTAAATAAGTTTATTCAAGAAACAAGAAACAGGAAAATGTAGTAATACATGTCTAACACAAAAGATTATTTTTATAGATGGACAAAATATTACAAAAGCTTTGTTGGGATCAATTTTACTGCAAACAAATAATGGACTTGTCATACAGTTAGACAATAACTGTCAAACAAAGGTTTTTTGCCATTGAGAAAGCTAACATAAGTAGCTCGCTTAGGTGTCTGTAGTATAAAATTTTAAGTAAAGATACTCAACCAAGATGAAATTCCTTTTGATAATAAAGAAATTGTAATACAGTAAATAAAGCTGTTAATTTACTCTCAAAGATGTGTAACTTTTTGTTGGATTGAAAAGTTGAAGTGATGTCTTCATTCTCCGTTTCATAATTTGACAAGTCTCATTTACACAATATTTATGTAGTTGAAAAACTGGCAGTGTTCAGTTAGTCGTATGATTTGATTGATAAGAAATCCGCATTTCACTTCACCTTCAATGATACGTGTATGATGAATGACCCGGTAAGGAAATGCTTTTGTAAAAGTTGTACATTCAATGAGAAGCACTATACTGATTGGTTTTATTTGAGATTTAAATACTTTTTAGATCTTCTTATATTGCGTGTCGCATTTTTTAGCAAACCTATTGTGTTCGAGATCTGATTGTTAGAAATTTTTAAAATTTTAATACATAATAAGATGCATAAAAATATTTTCGCTGCTTTCAATATTTTTTCTCATAAAAATGTTTCTTTTGGCTTTGGTTTCTTTTGGATTTTGTATTTGAAACTGTCTTTTTACATGGAATATTTTTACAAAAGTAAAGTCCCAAATGTAAAGACCGAGTATCATTATTAGTTCACCTTTTAAAACCATTCGTCGCGGTGATGCGAAATTATATAGGCATGCATATTACATAATAAAAGGAAGCAAGCAAAGTTATAAGATTATTTGAAAAGGTGTGGTTTGTCAGTATCGAAACATAATTTACTTGTTTAAGCTGTTGACTGTCAATACATCTATCATTAATGACTTTTCAAAAGAAATTGTTCGTTATTATGCATAACGGGTTAGTAAGTGGAGGTTAATGCAAAGTGGTGTTAAATTGTGTTTTGCTGCAGTTGCACTGTTTTCATTTTAAAAGTACAAAGAGAAAAGCTACCTCATCAAAAGATTTTTATTGACTTACTTTATTTGATTTTGACGTTTAGGAAAGTTTAGTACAACTTGTAAATTTACGAATTCATCCTGTTGTGGTTGTTTTAACACTGTAAATAAAAGAAAGATGAAACGCTTTCTTTTCAATTTTCCCCAGACAATTATCTCATACTTGCATTATTGCCAGACATCCTACTACCTTGTCAAAGAAAGGAGGAGAAAAAAATAAAAAGATGTCTTTGCCTGACAGGGGATAGTCGAGTTGCCAATGGGATAGGTGGACAGATGCGCGTAAAACAGGCACTTTACTCATGTAAATAAGGCTAGGCACTTGTAACAAACTCTAGTTAGACGAGCGCTAGTTGATAAGGATGATGTGTATCGTCGGTTTTGAAATCACCATCTACATTTATTTCACAGGAGAAATATAACGATAAGGCTACACATCAATTCGATTTGATGGATAAAGGATTGCCAGGCAGACAAGAGCTGAATCGAAACAAGAGCTGAATCGACAAAAAACCAGAAACAGAACAATACAGACCGACCATTTTATTGCTTTCCAATAAATATTATCTGAGCAAACAGAAACGAGACAATCAATTGTTTAAATTTTTGTTGATTTCTTTCCCCTTTCTGCAAATCCACTCACGATCAGTGTTAAATACATGATAAGCTCTTGTGCCTATCCGGGAGGCTGCTCTTACATGGAGTTGGTCTATTTGACATTCTCAAATCAAATTTTGGGTGTAGCACCCAACCCACCCATGATTCATACATTTCAACTTCATAAACAGTTTGTCTGGTTTAAATTTGAAGCAATACGTAATTTCGCTTTATCGTGAGAACAAAAGATAGGATCGAATTTATCAAACGTTAACGATTACAGCACAATATGGTTTCGTAATAATTAGGACAGTAAAACAAAACATTTTATTAATTTTACAGAAAAGTTATGCTGATTGTCTAGTTTTGGGTTTTGGTAAAGCTGACAAATTTATTATTTTATTGCATCAAAATAGTGGCACGTGGTATTATAAAGAGAGTAATGAAACGAATGCGGATATGAATATCGTCGATCAATTTATAAAAGGATCCAGCCTAGCCTGCAGGCCCTTTTACTTAAATAATTTTAATAAGGGAGAATCTTTAAAATGTGGCAGATAGAAAAATAGGATTTTGTCGACAATTTTCTTTCTCGTCGATCAGAAAAGCTTCAAGCCGCATTCGCTCTCAATTATAAAACAAAAAATCCATCAGATTAAAGCCCATGGGAAACAATCATTTATCAATCAAAAAATTATGTGTTTTTGTCCTTAAATACTGATATAAAAAACTAAAAACAAATCATGTTTTCAGTATGCACTAATTAATTAGCACCCAAAATGTAATCAATGCGTACAGAAAAACAGTCTGAGATAAACTTTAGCGATAAACATATCTGGGTTTCGCTACTTGTAAACTGAAGAAAATATCTGACTAACGTAGGTAACTATTTTCAAAATTCTGAACCCCAACGTAGTAGATAATATGCATATAGTACCGAAGATCAAGTGCAAAACCTCGTTTACATTTATAAATTACATTTCTTCAAAACAGTCTG
>JAANSO010002566.1:0-13199 GCA_036507315.1 Lepidocyrtus fimetarius
AGATATTCGAAAACTCTGTGAGGACAATCAAATCAACTACCTGAATGGCTACTGGTGGCCAGATTTAACTTCTTTGGAAAAGGCAAGGATCCCTGTTTACCGATTTACCCAAAAACCTGGTAGTGTGGGTAAATCCCGGTTGGGTCAACATTTTTTACCCAATATGTATAGTAGACTCAAGTTTATAGATTGTAATAACGTAAACTTTTATTAAATTTAAAATGGTTTTTTGTTGTACGAAGATGATTTAAACTGTGAAAGCGTCTTTTCATATATTTTAAGTAATGAGACAAGTTTTAAAAGTTGGAAGTTGTTGGGCGGATTTTAAATGAATTGTTATGTCAAGGATAATTATAGGATAAGTACCAGGGGTTTAATGACACAGGTAATTAGTTCGTAAGCATTGACTTCGTTTTACAGCTTTCTTCAGGATGGATATATGTTCCAAGAGCTGACGCATTATGTATGATAAAATTTAAATTATGTATTAATAAAAATGTACTGAGAATCAATTTTAACTTAGTTAAAATTGATTCTCAGTGTGTAATTTATAAAAATTCGATTAAATTGGCAAATGCACATGATTTAATTAGCAATCATAATCATTTCTACATTGCGTAATTAATGCTGATTGACAATTTATATTTCCACATTATCGTACGTAATTTCAAGAAGATACCAAGCGTTGAAAAACTTGTCCAGAAATTAGAAGGAATCCCAAATTTCTTTCCACATTTCCTCTGGTGGCAATTGAGCTGTCGGTTCAAATCAACAAGATCTCCAAGATTGTAATCAGCCTACGAAGAAACCTAATACTGGTACAGGAAGCTTTGGTGAAAATTCTTGAGATTGGATTAAAAGAAATGACGAAGCCAAGGAAGGGATGAAATTTTGACGATCAAGTATCCGTTTTCATTGAACAATGAGAATAGCATTGAAAGAAACTATATTGTTGCTGTGTTCCTGAAAAAACTAAAATGAAATATTGGATGATTGTTTAGCAAACTGTTTTAAATTCCTAATCACCATCAACTCGTACAGATGAGTAAATCAGTAAATCTCTATCAAATCCAATATAATATTTTGAAACTTTACAAGATTTTTATATTTACTCTTCTTTTAATACATTTAAGTTAATCCCAGAACTTTTTCACCACACTTTCTTTCTGGAGAAAAATCTGGAGATTTCTGAGGATTTTAAAATGTTAGGATGTAACTGGAAGTCGAAATCTATTAGGATTACGGGATTTACAATGAATATTGCTAAAAAATTACTTTTTCTGAGATTTTTTCAACACGAATTTTATAGTCTGGGGTTTTCTTATAATGGGAAATGCTTTACGAATGTTTTTATCAATTCTGACAGTTTCAATCACACAGAACGGATTAAAAATGTCTGGAAACACAAGTATAAAAGAATTGAATTGGTTGTTTGGGGATTTCCAGTCCAAACCTTTCAAAAGGAATCAAACAGCAATTAATTAATTAAATTAAAAACTATTCAAATTCTAAAGGGCTCACATCAAGGACAGCAACCCAATTTCCTTATCTCTCCTGTTCCTTTCGTATGTATTCTAGAATGTCCTATAAATTTCGATTTCAAAGCTTTTCAGTGCATTCTAATCGTAAAAATATTTAAGATGTGGATTTAGCTACGAAACTGAAGTCATTTGCGAAGAATATAAATAGAGCTGGAGTCTGAAGGCCTCTACTTCATTTCTTGTCCAGAGTACTCACAAAAAAGGTCACCAATCCTACTGCCTTTTCGGCCTCTTTCTATCTTTGATACGCATCATTCAACTGGAAACGGTTCATTATCAATCAATCATTATTACCAATCTTCATTGCCGAGCGGGCGAAAAGTTCCCTTTCTGCTTCCCATTCATTCCTAGCACTTTTTGCCTTCTCGATTGAAAAAGACCACTTCTCGTCATTTCCGTTCATTTTTTTTATCATTTGAGGTTCACAATTTGGAGGTCATGGTTGCGACTCATTCATTTGCCTCCATCATCGTTAATTCCGTTTGCGATTTTATATAAAGACACTGCAAAAACAGTTGCAAGATGAACTACAGAAAAGACGATTTGAACAAGATTTACTAAAAAGAAGACTAAACTAAACCTTTCTGTTTTAGCGATTGTTAAAATCAAGTAGAAAGATATAATCTAAGATAAGAACCGATTGATTCGGCTGGGACTACACACAAGTAGCTTGTTGAATAGGCAAGCGATCATTGGAAAAAGTGAAGAAATGATAAGTGGATAATAAAACAAAGCTAGAAGAGCCTCGATTGATTGATCAATTGATTTTGTAATGAGTTGAACTATTCCAATCATGGATGAAGGTTTTGGAGATGAACCAGTGGAGAAGAAGGAGGAAGTGTTTGCGCTTCCCGAGCCCATTCCTGGACAATGGAACATGCTCTCAACTTTTTCATTTTTAAAGAAGGTTATAAAGATGAGATGGAACTGGTTAAAGGAAAAGTAAGTTCAGACATATCATGTGTATGAGCTATGATTATGATTGACACAATACAATTGTCTGCTTGTCATTATTCCCAGTATTTCATTTCGTTAGGTACTGTTGGCGCCAGGGAGAATGTAGAAAGCTCTATCCCTGCTGAAAGCATATTTTACTAAACTCTTCTTTTGCATTTGCTTTTTCTAGAACATTGACTTATCAAAGTTGGAAAACTACACCAATATGGTATGGTGTAAGCTGCTTTAAATAAATGTAATGAATCCGGCCATTTTGCTCGAGAATGTCTTAACAGTGACAGTAATGACGGTGGTAAAGGTGGCGGAAGGAGCGGAACAAGGGATAGAAAAGGTGGAAATAGATACTCCTTGAACAATAGCTTCGGTAGTAATAATGCCGCTGATGAGGATTGGGGTAGTAGTAGTTCAACTGGGATGACCCACCATCCACAAATAGAGGAAATACTTTCAGAGGAGGCAGGGTTAAGGTCAAGCTGACTGGCTGACTATAGAAATAGTTTTTTGGCTTAATGATTATTTCACTATAGTCAATCCCACGAGTATTATAATCAGCATCAGTCTTGTTGAATGCTCATCTACTCCCGAAAAAATAGTCTGTCTTTACTTTTCGACGGTTCCCATCACGGTTTTATTTTTATTTTTCTCTACATGAGTCCTGAGAATAAAAAGTTTTTCTAAGGCAGTTTTAAATTCAGGTCCAGCATATGAGCAATTGACTTTTTTCTTCAAAACGTATAACTTTGTTTATATAGGTCGTGGTAATGACAGAAATAGATCATTCGGCAACAGCTCATTTTGGTGGAGGACGTGCAGTAAATGAAGATTAGGGAGGTGGTGGTGGTGGTAACTCCAAAACTAACAACCCGTCAGAGGATAATTGGGATGATATCATCAGGATTTTTGGGTCCAGAAAAGACAGTTTTACCGATGCTGACAACGACTGGGGAACTGACACAGGAAATAAACCTTCAAAGGCAAATGACGGTGATTGGGACGCTGTTGCTGCAAATGCGACAAAAGTTGACAGCCGAGGAGTAGTTGTGATTTATTATTGCGTTACTTTTATAACATTTGATTTGGACAATGGAACGGAACATGCACTTTTGCATTAGTCAAGGTTATGATGATGATGATTTAAGATGAGGCGAAACTAGTTAAAGCAAAAGTAAAAGTTCAGACATTGTCTGCCTCTCTCTCATTGCCAGAATTTCATTTCATTAGGCACTGCTGAGAAAGCATTTTTTACTAAACTGTTCGATCTTTTGCATTTGCTTTTCCTAGAACATTGACTTGTCATTGTTGGAAAACTACACCAATATAACTCCTCAAGGGCTATGAAACTTGGCGTGTCCTTCCTCGAGTTGATCAAATCTACCAGGAAAGCATAGGAAGGAAATAGTGGAGCCGAAGGGAATACGTTTTTGTCTAGTGCAAACTTTGATTCTGGTTGGGGAAGCAGTAGTAACAATGGGGATCGTCCTAGGGGAGGCGGTCGTGGAGGTGAAATAGCGTTTGGCTTAATGATTATTTTATCAGTATTATAATCAGCATCAGTCTTGTTGAATGCTATCTACTCCAGTAAGTAGTCTGTCTTTACTTTTCGAAGTTTTCCATCACGGTTTTAGTTATGTAAAATATATAACCCCCAAAATATCTGACAATTATTTTAATAGAAAAATACAATCTACTAACAATGCATGCTTCTGAATTCTATATTTCTACATTAAGTTTTTCTATGACAGTTTAAATTCAGGTCCAGCATGTGAGCAATTCACTGTTTTCTTCAAAACTTATAACTTTGTTGGACAGAAATAGATCATTCGGCAACTTGGGAGGAAGTGCAGCAAATGAAGATTGGGGAGGTGGCGGTGGTAGTATTACGCTTCTATTTGAATAGGCCGTGGTCGTCCATTTGACGGCAGTTCCTCTCGGGGAGGCGGCAGAAATAACGCAGCCGGTGATGATGATTGGGATGACTGGGAATTACGGCCAACAATGACAACTGCGGCAACAACCCTTCGCCATCTAGTAATTCAACCCGACGAAGAGATGGTGGCGGAGGTAGGAATACTTACTGTTACTGAAATTCATTGATATTTTAGTTGGTTTATTGAATATTCCTTAACTTGTGCACCAAAAATTATTGGTTACAAAGGACGTGATGGTGGTGCCTGAGGCAGACCATCAGGGTTTCGATTCAGAAATGACAGGTGGGGGGGGCTGTTTCTGCAACTTCGGCAGAAGTTGGCAGCCGAGGTTGATACTTTTATAACATTTGATCCGATATTTTTATGCAGTTATAGGGCAGCAACGTGGAGGACATGAGTCTTCCAATTCTGATGTTAATATAATGGATGATGATTGGGGCGTGGATCTCGCCAATTGTAAGGTAAAAAACACAAATGAAGATGACTGGGGTGGAATCATGGATGAAGATTGGGGAGATGAACTATTAGTGAAGAAGGAGTGTTTGCGCTTCCTCTTTCAAGTGTTAGCCAGGTAAAGACTGGACAATGGAACATGCCCTCAACCCTCAGAGATGGAACTGGTTAAAGGAAAAGTAAGT
The DNA here is from genome assembly GCA_036507315.1 of Lepidocyrtus fimetarius. Lineage (NCBI taxonomy): Eukaryota > Metazoa > Arthropoda > Collembola > Entomobryomorpha > Entomobryidae > Lepidocyrtus > Lepidocyrtus fimetarius. Next base: position 5,065 of record JAANSO010002566.1, read on the forward strand.
TCAGACATCTGTCTGCTGTCTCTCATTGACAGTATTTCATTTCATTAGGCACTGCTGAAAGCATATTTTAAACTGTTCGATCTGTTGCATTTGCTTTTTCTGTTCCTAGAGCATTGACTTATCAAAGTTGACAAACTACACCGATATAACTCCGCAAGTACAAGTGTTATTGGCTATGAAACTTGGCGTATCCTTCCTCGAGTTGATCAAATCTACCATGAAAGCAGCGGAAGGGAAAAGTGGAGCCGGAGGGAATAGGTTTTCTGCTGGTGAAAACTTTGATTCTGGTTGGGGAAGCAAAACAATTGGGATCCTCCTAGAGGAGGCTGTTGTGGTCGTGGAGGAATGAGTGGAAGGGGAGGCGTTGGGGGTAAATGTAATGAAAAAGGCCATTTTGCTCGAGAATGTCCTAACGGTGGTAGAGGTGGCGGAAGGGGCGGCTCAAGGAGTGGAAGAGGTGGAAATAGATCTTCCTTCAACAATAGCTTCGGTAATAATAATGCCGCTGATGAGGATTGGGGTAGTGGTAGTTCAACAAAGAAAACAAACCCTGCGGATGATCATTGGGATCTTTTGCATTTGCTTTTCCTAGAACACTGACTATTCAAAGTTGGAAAGCTACACCAATATAAATAACTCCAAGTACAAGTACTATTATTGGCTAACCTGGCGAGCCCTTCCTCGAGTTGATCAAATCTACAAGGAAAGCATTGGATGGGAATGGACACCGGAGGGAATAGGTTTTCTGCTGGTGCATTTATTGCAATCTTTGATTCTGGTTAGGGAAGCAGTAGTAACAGTAGGAATCGTCCTAGGGGAGACGTGGTGGTAGTGTCCGAGGCAGATCAACATGGTTTGGATCCAGAAGTTTTACCGCTGCTGACGAAGACTGGGGAACTGACACAGGAGATAAACCTGCAGGTGATTGGGGCGTTGTTTCTGCAACTGCGACAAAAGTTGGCAGCCGAGGTTAGTACTTTTATAACATTTGATCCGATTTTTTGACGCGGTTATAGAGCAGCAGCGTGGACGACATCAGTCCACCAGTTCTGATGTTAATATAATGGATTTCGATTAGGACGTGGATTCCAAGGATTCCAATAGTAAGGGAAAAAGCACAAATGAAGATGACTGGGGTGATACTCCTGCACCAAAATCAAGTACATTTGAAATATATACTTATGGAAACCCTGTCTGTGGCATATAGTATCATATATCGATTTAGTAGATTTGGACCTCCGCATTAGAAACAGAAACAATGCGGCACAGGTTACCAAGTCTGCCGGCAAGAATGAAGAAACTCCACAACTCCAGCTACCCCACCAAAGAAGGATTCTGGACTTTATGACGATTGGGGAGATGCTCCGGTCCATGCTACGAATACTTCCTCTGCATCAGGTACAAATAAAAGTGAGGAGTGAAATAAAAATTGTAATGCATTTCATATTTCGAATTAGCATACATTTTTTTCCACTAAAAATTCCACTAAAGGAGCAACTAAGAAAACCGACAACTGGGATTGTTCTTCTAGCCCCACGAAAATCAGTGTAGACGATGATTGGGGTGGTAATCCATCCAGCAAAGAAAAGAAAAGAAAACTCAAAAGATCGTCGGGAAGGAGGATTCAAAAAGCAAAAAGAGTAGCGAAAAATGATTTCTGCTTAAAACCGGCAAAAAAGTGAAGGACCTTGAGACTGGTTGCTAACAAAGTACATATCACCTGATTATTAGGTAGCCTTATGATAATGTCTGTCTTCACCTTTTATCCATTACGATACATATATTAACACTCCTTGCTTTTTCATGGACTTTTTTATTCTAACAGGATCAGAAGGCTGACGAAGTTTCATTTTTCGCCTTGCAGAGGGTAGATGGTTTGGAAGTAAATTAATTTTTGTTAATTCCAAATAAATCAGTCGACTTTGACGCTTTTACGATGGATGACAAATTGAAGTCAGTAGTAGGGCTAGTTAACACGACGGGAATCAGTGACAGTGACGACGAGGATGATTCGTTTATGGGACGCACGTCTTTGGATTTTGAGGATGAAAGCTCATTGCCAGTAGTAACTGTGAAGACATTCTTGAGGGATTGTTTGAACCATCCAAAAATACTATTTCATAAAGACTTCCAGTTCTTTCGAATGTATTTGAAAGAGCTCAAAGGAGATCTTTTGACATTGCCCGTGGAATCGACATTTCCAGAAAATCATGAGGACAACATGTTTTACGTTGATCTGGTGAGTTTTGTCCTGTCACTCTAATTTTAGGTTAAAATATCATGTTACGCACATTATTGACATAACTTAACTAAAAGTGAAGGCAAGATATGTACTGCAAATACGGTGTACGGCACACGAGATTTTCAAATTAGGTTTTGAGTCCCAGCCAAATATTATGAATCATATGAACATCTTTTATTTGTACATCTTTTTTATCACTTGGCCACCTTAAAGTTTCTTTTTTATCGGTTTTGTTTTAAAGAACAAGACCAAAGCATATTTGAGGAAATCCATCTCGGATTTCTCGTGATAAGATGCATAATGCATAACGAGTCCCATTTTCCAAATGAAAAACTCCATATTTTTATGCATTTTTTTAAAATTAACCGGTTTTAACCGTAGTAGGTGAAAGATTGCAATAAGATTTTGACTTCGTTTTCGAAGCAATAGGCAAAAAAGAGGATCACTTATAAAAAGGGACAAGTAGTGTATGATCTGTATCATAATCCTATTTGGTTCAGTGCAGTGTCAGTACAGGGTTAACGGGAACAGGAAAGTTATTGGCGATATAGCATAATAATCTCTAAGGATTCGACGCTTTTGGCGTGAGCCTACAAGCATTAGTACGTGCTTCAAAGATTACCAGCTGTAATGGTTTGGCCGTTACAAATGAAAACCTGCACCGCTCCTGTGTAATTTTGCATTGAGTTTATTGCATTTAAATGGCTTCTTAACCCAACGCCTAAACTAACCAACGGTTGCCGGAAGATTCGCAGCCTTTGCTGTGGTGACAGCAATGGTTTGTGGCATTTTTAGCTTTACAGGCCCTTTTAGATTTGTCGTAGAAACGTTTTGAATGCTTCAAGTCAAGTCAGCAGTAAAGATAGTCAAGTTGGTACTTGAGGACGAAGTGTAGAGTATTCTTTCAATCTAGCTAATATTTACATAGGCATATTAAGTGTGCTTTCTTCTTTTTTACAGGGCGACAAAAAATGGCTGGAAAAGTTGAAGAAGAGGATGTATTCGAATGAGGGCTTTCACTGGGCATCATTCGCTCCCGTCGCACGAAAAGCTGAACTAGGATTTTTTGGTATTTAAATGGACTCCGGCACCATTGTCTGTAAACTTCTTGGAAGCTTTTGTTTCCTACTGCAGGACTTTCACGGAAATTTATCTGGATACGACTGATAATGACGAGGATGGAGGAAAGGTGCATGATGTCTGCAAGGCGCATGATTATATTACGGACTTCCTTGCCTTATTCCAAGTCGACAAGAACATGGACGTAGAAAGTAAATAGTCTTGAAAAGGCCGGTGGAGTCGGCGAATAATAAAAAGAAGCAAATCTTGCTTGTTTAAAATTATGTTTGCCAGTAAGGAACAAGGAAGCACAGGATGCAGATGATCAGCGAAAGGCCAGCAACAAAATCTAGCCATCCACTACGGATTTGCTGTATCTGTTTCAAAAACCGTCAAAAATTAGAACTTCTAAACGTCAAAAAGCCCTTGCAAATTCAAATAGTGATGAAAGTACCAGCGACATGGAATCTTCAGTGTCCTCACCTAAGGAGTCGGTGGGTAAAGGAAATACGATCCTTTACAATTATCCATTACAAATTCCTATAAATAAGCCATCCAGAAATATTAATAATGGGATGAAGATGCGAAGACGACGAATTCAACCAATTTGGATGACTGGGGCAACCAAAGAAGCTTTTGGACGTCGTCAGGCTAAACTGGTTCTTGAAAAATTAACCTGGAAGAAAACTGAAAGAAGAAGAAGCTCAGCCTTTGATTGATTTAAAATCTCTGAAGCCCGATGCAGCTAAATATGAACCAGGTCCTGGCACTCTTAACTGAATCGCTGGAAAGAAAATCCATCGTACCTCTTCTCCGGATGAAATAACCCTGAGCAGCGATGACGAACTTGTTTTCTTAGAAAAGAAAGCTACCGCTGGTTCCGCTGCTTTTGAAGGAAAAGTGCTTCGTCCAAGAAATGACAAAAATGGACTTTCTTTGGATGCTGAAAGGACACGAGAGTCTGCCGGAAATGGTTCCAAAGCCAATCCAGATAAAACATCACCCGGGAAGCAGAAGGCAACAACCACATTTTCCTGTGACATTTGCTGGTTTAGAACGTTTTTCTTCGCAAAAAAGTTAGAAATGCGCATGAACACTGCTCATTCAAAAGAAAGTCAGATTTCCGTAGATTGCAAGTACTGCGGTATGAAAGTTAAGAAGCAGATGTTGCAATTTCCTGAACAAATCTGCAAAATGATTTCTGGTTAAAAAGGGTAAAGAGGTGAAGGTCCTTGAGACTTGTTTCCGGTATTTTTTATTTTTGTAAACTATTTCTGATTAATTAGTACAATTTAGATAATTGATGAATAGAAGGTAAGATACTTCTAGAAAAGATTAAAAGAAGAGGTGAAAGAGGCAACTACTAGTTAGTCTTGTCTTGTGTATTAGTATAAGAGAAAGCCTTAATTAAGGAAGTATACAAAATTACGTAGTATTTAGAATGAAGAAAGTGTAACTGTTGTAGTATGATTGTATGATGGAGATGGATGTATGAGTATGAGATTTGATGTATAGAAACTTTTTACGAGGGGGAATGACATTCCAAATTACGAGGTAAATACGATAGGAAGAATAGGTGAAAAAATAATAATTAGCGTTACTAAAATTAGGATGTTGATATGTTAGAATGCGTACTGAAGTTGGGAGGAGTAAAATAAACGCATTTTTGGGTATGAGAAAACTAGATTAGTTAATGTGAATGGGTCGGGTGTTGTGCTTTGAAAAATACCAATTTGTATTTTTAATGAGTGCTCTGTAATTAATTTCCTATTCATGTACGCGTACGGCAGTTATTCAGTTGGAAAATTTGTATCGTAAGTTAAAATTGTAAATTGATGTCCGGGGTCTGCCTGAAGTGAGTTGGGACTGGTATTTTTGTAAAACATTTCATCTTTATTAGTACGTTTTAGATAACTGAATAGAGGATACGATTTTTCAAGAAAATATTTGAAGACGAGGTGAAAGAGACAGCTTTCAGTCAGTTCTCTTGTAACTAGTATAAGGGAAAGTGTTAATTTAGCAATGACATATTTCCTTCTTTCTCTTGATTTGTTTGTTTTTAGGAATAATGGTGAACGAAGTAGACAGTCAGAATCGTACACTTTGGAAGGGACAAGTATGAGCAAAAGTATGATTGTAACAAGGCTCTCATGATTATATTACGAACTTCCTTTTCAAGTCGACAAAAACATGGTCGTTGAAAGTAAGTAATCTTGGAATGGTGGGCGATCCGGTGGAGTCAACGAATAATAAAAAGGAGCAAATTATACTTTCTTTTTAAAAAATTGTTTCCAGTAAGGAACAAGGAAGCAGAGGATGGAGATGATCAGCAAAAGGCCAGCAACAAAATCGAGCCATCCACTACAGATCTGCTTTATCTGTTTCAAAAACAGCCAAAAAGTGTAATTTCTTCTTCAGCAAGAACCAAAACTTCCAAAGGTAAAAAATCCCTTGCAAGTTAAAATAGTGAAGAACGTAACAGCGACATGGAATTCTCAGAAGGAAGTAAAATACTTTACAAATATCCGGTACAAATTCTTAAAGACATACAGAAATATTAAAAATGGTATGAAGATGCGAAGACGACGAATTCAACCAATTTGGATGACTGGGGCAACCAAAGAAGCTTGTGCATGTCGTCAAGTTCAACTTGTACTTGAAAAATTAACTTGGAAGAAGAATGCAACTTCGCCAGAAGCTTAGACTTTGATTTATTCAAAATCTCTGAAGCCCGCTGCACCTAAATCTGAACCAGGTCCTGGCACTGCTAACGGAATTGCTGGAGAGAAAATCAATCGGACCTCTTCTCCGGATGTTATTACGCTGAACAGCAATGACGAACTTGGAAGAAAAGAAAGCTACCGCTGGTTCCACTGCTTCTGGAGGGAAAGTGCTTCGACTAAGAAATGACAATGATGAACTTTCTTCGGACGCTGTAAAGCGACCAGACCCTGCCAGTATTTGATTTCAATAGGGCATGCTGTAAAGCTTATTTTACTAAAATGTTTGATCTTTTGTATTTGAACTTCGTAGAACATTGACTTGTCAAAGTTGGAAAACTATAAAACTCCACAAGTGCTATTGGCTATGAAAACTTGGCGTGTCCTTCCTCGAGTTGATCAAACCAGGAAAGCAGCGGAAGGGAATAGTGGAGCCGGAGTGGGTTTTCTGCTGGTGTAAACTTTGATTCTGGTTGGGGAAGCAGTAGTAACAACGGGAATCGTCCTAGGGGAGCCGATCGTGAAGGTAGAGGTGGAAGGGGAGACGGTGGAAGCTGCTTCAAATGTAATGAAACATGTCATTTTGCTCGAGAATGTCCTAACAGTGGAAGTAATGACGGTTGTAGAGGTAGCTTCGGTAATAATAATGCCGCTGATGAGGATTGGGGTAGTGGTGGTTCAACTATGAAAAACCCTGCGGATGATAACTGGGATGACCCGCCATCCACAAAATAAATAGAGGAAATACTTTCGGAGGAGGCAGAGGGGCAAGCTGACTATAGAAATAGCTTTTGGCTTAATGATTATTTCACTGTCTTCTGTCTACTCAACTTTAAAATTAAAACTTTTACCTACGAAAATTAAAATTTCAAAAATCTAAGAAGAAGCCCCTTCAGGGAATCAACCTTTAAGTACTTATTCAAAATTTCGTCGAAATTCATCGATAAATGAAAAAACTGCCATATATCCAACATATAACAACTGCCATATTGCATTTTTTCAATAGCAATTGCAATAGCATTCTTCAGATCAGAAGCATGCCTAGGCGATCGTTGAATTTGCAAAGTACAAATTAATTTACAGGTTTGTGGAGTTTCAGTATTAAACTGTTGCAAGAAAATCTAAGCGATGGTTAAATAACGAATTTTTTTTACCTTTTTTGCATTTGCATACAAATCATAACAAAACATAATGGCACTGTCTTCACAATCTCAGGAAAGTATTTTGTTATGCGCATGAATAACGCTTTGGCTATTCACTTATGGTTAATCTCTTCGTGTTTACAGAAATTAGCAAGTGAAGCCACATTGAGTACCTATCCCACTAGCTATAATGATTACTGTCAATCGCACAGCTTTTTCATGATTTCATATCAAGTTAGATCCTCACATTAATTGAAGTTTTTCCTAATTCTCGTGCAGTATGATTATAATGCAAAAAATTGAAAACCGAGCTAGCAAGAAATAAAGTTGTTTTTTGGCAATTTTCATGTATGATTTGAATTTTAGCGAGAATAATAACCTTTTCTCATTGTTATGACGTGGATTACGCTGAAATATCGTGACTGACTCCGACAAAAGAGAACCTGTCATGCAAAATAAAAAAGCTACTGATTTTGATTTTCAGTCAGATTCAATTTGTAATCCCGACTAAAAACTTGTGCTTTGTGTAAAAAATGTTTATTCACATTATTCAACTAATTTTAATCCTACAAATCAGCTCCGCCAAGTTTTATACGCCTTCATTAACTTACGAAAGGCGAATTTACCCTCCACAGCCATACAATGAAAGTTCTGAAGCCCCCAAAACCTCCTCCGTTACCCCGCTCAACTACACAATTCGCATCCGTCCCATTCTAGATGATTTCCAAGGCCTGAGAAAAAACACAGCGGAAGTAAACCTCTCTGTCCGAGTAAAATGCGAAGAAGCCTCCAAACTCATCCTTTTAGAACATAAAGGTCTTCGTATTTCCCCCGTAAAAATAGCGAATGGACCTGTAGAAATTGAAAAACAAGTGGATACTGTAATAAAGCAAAAACATTACTACTACTCCGACCACGCCCCACTTTCTCCCCTTTCTTATTATGAAATCCATTTAAAAACCCCGCTCCAAA